>JAESVK010000645.1:2323279-2358268 GCA_017140935.1 Hamamelis virginiana | reverse complement strand
TGTTTGATGAAATGCCTCAATGAAGTAAACTTTGATTTTTCAAATCAAACATATCCTAATCATGTTTCAATGATTTTTGTAGGATTTTAGAAAATATTTGCCATGATCAATTACATTTGAAAATATCATTTTGAAAATATGCATATCATATGTTTGATAAAATGCCTAAATGGCACCATCATCCATTTTCTTCTTTACAAGTCATTTCATGTCAAGTAAAGTATCTCAAAAATTTTCTATGATGTTTAATTTGATTAAAACACCATCAATTTTAAATTTGAAACACTTTAGATTTTGGTGACACCAACTATGCCTTTGATAATGAATTGTATCATCCAATATACACTCATCTTTTTGTAAAAACCATTTTGAAAATGTATTGATCATTTTGGTTCATTCAAAGCATAAATTTTACTTCATTTCATGATATGTAAATCAATAATCATGCTAGCATTGCATTTGAATCAAAGGTCCTTTAGAAATAACAACATTTGCTTTGATGTGGATATAACACAAGTGTGCTTATGCAGCCCAATTTTGAAATTCGTACACGATATTCCCTGGGTAAACTGATCAAATGGTGGGAATTAATGGAGACACGTCAACCTCAAGCCAAGGCCATTGTAGAGCAGGCAGGCTTCAAGTTCTTCTTAGATTTTCTCTGGCTCGACAACATGGATAGAATGTCTATGATAGCTCTTTCTGAACTCTGGTGGGACACCACCAACACATTTCACTTTGGGTTTGGGGAAATGACTATGACCCCACTCGATTTCACCATGATTACAGGACTTCCTATTGGAGGCCAACCGCTCTCTTTTTATGAAGAAGCTCACACCGATGAAGAGTATTTGCTAAACATCCTGGGCGTCAAAGACGTTTCTTTAACCAAAAAAGGAGTCAGGCGCTCTTGGCTCTATAATCATTTCAGCATTCAAAGTGAAGAGGAGGGAGGGGAACTTAAGGATATTGCCCGAGCATTCATTATGTATCTGCTTTCATGCACTTTCTTTGCTGGTACACAGGACATAGCCCCTCTAGGTTTCTTGAAAAGTTTGGAGGACATGGATAATGTTCACCTATACGACTGGAGTAGAGCGGCATTAGCGACCATGTATCACTCCATGAGTGACAAATCATGAGATGCTGCTCAAGACTTCAGCGGCTTGGCTTTCATATGGCAGGTACTGATTTCATCTGGTGTCTTTCAATAAAATCTCTCTATATCTTTGTCAATTTCTTGATCTTTCTTCATGCAGGTATGGGCATTCATCTACTTGGGTCTTGGTTGTCCTCTCTTGAAAGAGGGGATTAACCAATGGCCATTTCTAGCTCGCTTTGATCCATGCCACCGGAAAAAATCCAACCTCCATAGGTATGATTATGCCGCTGCCAAGGCTGTCCTTGCTGGTTTCACTGCAGAACATGTAAAATCTCAAACCATTGTCTTTCTCTTAAATCTTCCAAATTCAACTCTCATACTCTTCATAATCTTCAGGTGAACTGGGACCCATGGGGTACTTGGAGGACTACTTTGGCTTCCCCCCACACACAGAGCGTACTCCTAACACATAGGCGGATCTTATTTGAGGGGCCTGCTGGCAGATATTGGTACTTGGGTGAAAAAGTCTGTCGCCAAGTCTATGGAAAATGGATGCAGCTAGTGTGCCTTTTCTGCCTCCTGCAAATATGCGTCATACTGATAAACTGAAGGGTGAGGCCCTGTTAAAGTCCAAGAGAGGAGTTGATCTTTCCGCTTTCCTTTTCTCTGATGCGAGCTATGAGGTCTTCTATCAACAGTTCTTGATGCGCCCCTTGGCGACTGGAGAACTTCCAGAAAGGGTATGACTTTTGAGAATGCTTTCTTTCATCCCTGTAAATGCAATCACAAAACCTCATCTTTATGTCCACAGAGTAGCCGTTCCCGGGGTCAAAGCTCTAGAGCTGCTGCTAGTGATGATGATCAAGACGCAAATAGGCCTCCTGCCTTGCAGCCTGCAGACTGGAATATAGAGCTAATAGTTGAAGATAACTTCGTGACTTCTACTATTTCACGACCTTCAGTCGATGAGGGATATCACATTGATCCATCTTATGAACAAGTAAGTCTTCCACTGAATCAAAGAACTACACATACATGCCCACAGATACACTGACATCATTTCCTTTTGACAGGCCCTTGAGAGTATTGCCAGGATTACATCGATCTTACTACTGCCATGAGGCATGACCTTCGCAGGATGAGCTTGAGGACTTCCGCTCTCACTCGTCAATGGGTAACTTCAAATCACATTCTCAAATTCATCTTCATTCCCTTCTCACAAACTGATCAAACCGTGAACACCGTTTCAGGCACCTGACCCACCACATCATTCTTCAGCTGGCGAGGGATCTAGCAGAGGGATAAGGAGGAGCTCTCGAAGACATTAACCAATCTTTTATGAGACATGGGGTTTCACTTTGAAAATCCTATGTAATTTACAAACATTTGTACCAAAATAAGTTTTCTTCTCTCTAAAAGTGTATGTGCACTGTTAAAACTCATTCACTGCTATTAATTCTCTCACTTTTGATCATGATTGAACTAATACCAATGTTTTAAAACTTGTAAATAGCAACAAAGTCAACAAAAATCAAAATCGGGGCCCCGAATGCACAAAAACTCGAAAAAAGTCGAAAACAAGCAAAATCAGCAAAATTGGGTAGCCAAATCCTAGTGACCATCCAAGCCAGGACGGTTGGCCGTCCTGCCTAGGACAGTCACCGTAATGGCCCGTCTTATTTTGTCTATTTTGAGCAGTTTCCAATTTTTGGTCTTTTCAGTTTCTAATTTCTCTTTAAACTTGACCTAGGCCTATAAAAAGGAACCCTTAGCAACCTCTACAACCATCTTACAATAGTTTTAAGCATCATGGAGGCTCTCCCCCAGGTTTTGAAAAGATTCATGGCGAGAATGACGAATGAAGACAAAAAGGTGTTCGCTCGCTTCAACTTGAATGCATGCTTTTCTGTTCAACAAATCAATATAGAAACCACGTTTCTCATTGCTGCAAGCCACTTTTGGGATCCCACAATTTATGTTTTCAACTTCCGCACCGAAGAAATATGCCCACTGTTGGAGGAATTCTGCATGATCATGTCTGTTCCACTGAAAGGACCTTTCATCTTCCCACAGATTCGGCGTAAGTACACAACAACTCTCGCTTCTCTTCTTGAGATCACTGAAGGAGATGCTTCTACATTCATCGAAGGTACCAACCTTAATCTTCTAAAACTAGCTACATCTTTTCTTCACCCCGGTTTGAATCAATTCACCACTTCACGGCCCGTTCAACATGCTTTAGTTTTATGCCTTCTCGGGCAATTTTTCTTCTGTACTGGCTCTTTCCTGGTTCCATTAGAATTGTGTGAGCTAGTTTTACCCCTTTCTACATCACAAAACATGATACTCATGGTTCTTGTCGAGACTCTGAATGGCTTAGACAAACTTCACACCGACCCCAAAACTCCTTTTGAAGGTAACTCCATTCTACTCCAAATGTGGTTGATTGAAAGGCTCAAATTCATCGCTCCTTCCACTGGTACTTCTTACCATGCTTCCAATCATCGTCGTGCTATTACCCTACCTCGAGAGCATACCTTACTAGAATGATTGACTTTTCTTTCTGCTCTATCTTGGAATGCCATCGAATGGTATGTGCATGACTGGAGCTGTTCTGGCCATTATCTGCTCCGTTCTCCAGGTTATTCTGTGGTGGTTTTGGTAGGGTTGAAGCTTACTTCTTTCTATTGGGCAACCCGACTGCTTTGCCAAATGGGGACCAAACAGACAATTCCATCTCTCTCAGAGCATACTTACACTTCCAAGGCGATCTCTCCATCGGTGGTAAAGGCTTTGATGTCAAGGTGGCCATCTGTATTACACACGACTCACATCGATTTCTCTTATGGGCCTTTTGAACTGGATGGGGTTTATAAACAATGGTTATCTCAGGATATAGGTACTCGGGGACAAAAAAAGAAAGCTAGGATTTCAGGACTTATCGAAAGTCTCTTATCTGAAGAGCGAGGGGACACTTCGTCACTTCCACCTAATGCTTTACAAATAGTACTTTATAAGAGAAGAAGAGATGATGACTCTGAAGAAACTTCAAGGAAGGAACAATGGATTTGATGAACTTTTGAAACACATTTCCCATGCTTTTTATTATTTAGATAGAATGAAATTAGAATCATGTGGCATGTAATAGACCTTTGAAAGGGTTTCTCTTCATTTCATGAATAAAAGAATTATATCTTTTTAGTTTTAAATAAATCACTTCAAACAATTACAATTGAAATCAAACATTGGATTGTTTTGCCATAGGAAATTGGACCGCACCCAACGTAACTTTATGGGCTGCCTACATATCTCCATTTTTCGAATATATTTTTCTCATAAAACTTTCAACTTTGTTTTGAATACTTGGAGAATCAGGTCCTTGTAGTTCATGGATCAATTGAAAAGCATTTTTTTTTTAAATGCTCTACTTTTTGCCTAGGCAGCCTTTGCAGGTTTTCTACCTAGCGAGCTCTTGCCCTAATTTTTGCCTAAGCAGCCTTTTCAGGTTTTCTACTTAGCAGGCTCTTTTTACTATTTTTTTTTATTATTTTTATTTTTATTTATACATGATACTTTTTCAATTGATCCAAATTGGTAGGCTGAGAGAATTCGATCCCATCTATGTCCATAAGACGCACGGCTCCGCCTGATAATATCTCTTTGATGATGTAGGGTCCCACCCAACTTGGCTTGAACTTCCCTCTTGGATCATGAATCGGCATTCTGATTTCTTTGAGTACCAAATCCCCTTTCTTTAAGCCCCTGTTTTTAACTCTCTTATTGAATGCTCGGGCTATTCTTCTCTGATAACCTTGAACATGGTATGGGGCCTTCAATCTCTTCTCGTCAATTAGTGACAGCTGCTCATATCTATCCCTCATCCAATCGACTTCTGCTAGTTGGCTTTCCATAACTACCCTTAGTGAAGGTATCTCTAACTCAATTGGTAACACTGCTTTTATACCATACACTAACGAGTAAGGCGTAGCCCCAGTTGACGCCCTAATGGATGTGCGATAGCCCCACAATGCCAGAGGCAATTTCTCATGCCAATTGTTGTACGTATCAGTGGTCTTCTTCAAAATGGTCTTTAAATTCTTGTTAGCTGCCTCTACTGCTCCATTAGTCTGCGGATGATAAGGAGAGAAATGGTGATGTACTATACCATATTTCTTAAGAAGCTCCTCAGTCTTTTTTTTGAAATGTTGCCCATTGTCTGAAATAAACTAATGTGGCACTCCATATCGGTAGATGATGTTGCACTATATGAACTTGGCAACCTGCTTAGCATTCAAAGTCTTGTACGACGCTGCTTCTACCCATTTGGTAAAGTAATCTATGGCCACCAATATGTACTCGTGCCCATTCGAGGCCACAGGAGTGATCTTGCCGATGATATTAATGCCCCATGTTGCAAATGACCATGGTGATGACATGGTAGTGAGTGGCATGGATGGCTGATGCTTACCACTTGCAAACACCTGGCACTTATGGCATTTCTTAACATGTTTAGCACAATCACTTTCTAAAGTCAACCAATAGTAACCCAATCTCAAAATTTTCTTCGCGAGCATATATCCGTTCATATGTGGAGCCCCTGCCCCTTCATGTATTTCCTGAATGATCCGCTCTGCTTCATCTTCTGTTACACACAAGAGATGGACATCGTCAAAAGACCTTTTATATAATCTCCCACTGCACAAGATGAACTGGCTAACCAACCTTCTCAAAGTTCTTCGGTCAACATAGGATGTTTCTAGTGGATACTCCCCTTTTTCTAAATACTGCTGAATATCATGATACCACGGCTTCCCGTCGTTTGGTTCTCCTTCCCTTAGGGCGCAACAGTAGATGGGTTCTTTTCTAGATTCAATGATCATTGGTGCTACTCCCCTTTCTATTGGGATCTTTGCCATGGATACTAGAGTGGCTAAGGCATCCGCAAACTCGTTCTTTTTTCTAGACAGGTAAAAAAAATTTATTTGACGGAATTCTTTCACCAGTGTCTCTAGATAATCGTGATATGGCAGCAGCTTCTCATCCTTAGTCTTCCATTCCTCTCTAGTCTGACATATGATAAGGGCTGAATCCCCATACACTTCAAGCTCTTCTACCCCCCAGGCCAATGCTGATTCTAAAGCTAGAATGCAAGCTTCATATTCAGCTATGTTATTGGTTGCCTTAAAGTTCAGTTTCACTGCCACAGGTATCATCACATCTTCAGGCGTCTCCAAACAAACTCCTATGCCGCATCCTTTCATATTCAATGCTCCGTCAAAGTGTGCTTTCCACACCTTCTTCTCTACCACAAGGGTTTCTTCATCCGGGAACTGGTAATTTCCATTGTCTGCTTGTGAAGTAGCACATTCTGCCAGGTGTTCTGCTATAGCTCTTCCTTTCACTGATTTCTGTAGTACATACTGAATGTCGAATTCTGACAATAACAATAACTATCGCGCTGTTTTATAGGACAAAGCAGGCTTCTCAAGCAGATACTTCAATGGGTCCATTCGACTGATCAAAAGTACTTGGAAAGACATCATGTAATGGCGAAGCTTTTGAGTTGCCCATACCAATGCCATGCATGTCTTTTCCAAAGCACTATAGTTCACTTCATAATCCGCCATCTTCTTGCTGAGGTAGTAGATGGCATTCTCTTTCAAGGATTCTTCAAGATATTGAGCTAACATAGCTCCCATCACGGTTTCGGTGACAGTTAAGTAGAGTAATAACGGTTCGCCTTGTCGCGGGGGAACCAGTATTGGTGGGTTGCTCAAATACCTTCTGATGGTATCAAATGCCTCTTGACATTCTTCATTCCACTTAGTCGGTACATCCTTCTTTAGCAGCTTGAAAATCGGCTCGCAGATAGTCGTCAACTGAGCTATGAAACGGCTGATAAACTGAATTCTTCCCAAAAATCCCCGGATTTCCTTTTCTGTCTTTGGTGGTTGCATCTTCATGATGGCTTTGATTTTCCCCGGATCTACTTCTATCCCTCTCTGTGTGATCATAAAACCAAGCAGCTTTCCAGCAGTCACTCCAAATGCACATTTCTGAGGGTTCAGACGCAGCTTGTACTTGATGATTCTTTCAAAGAACTTATTCAGAGCAACTAGATGTCCTTCCCTATCTACAGACTTCACAATCATGTCATCCACATATACTTCAACCTCTTTGTGAATCAAATCATGCAGCAGTGTGGTAGCCATCCTTTGGTATGCCGTGCCAGCATTCTTAAGGCCGAAGGGCATAACCTGATAACAAAATGTCCCCCATTGTGTGATGAAGGCAGTCTTTTCCATATCTTGAGAAGCTATTTTGATCTGGTTGTAACCCAAAAAACCATCCATAAAAGATAAGAGTGCATGACCAGCGGTGTTGTCAACCAATACATCTATATGAGGCAGAGGGAAATCATCCTTAGGACACGCCTTATTGAGATCTCTGAAATCAACACACATTCGTACTTTCCCATCCTCCTTAGGCACTGGAACGATGTTAGCTAACCATTCTGGGTACTCCACTACTTGCAAAAAACTGGCGTTTATCTGCTTGACCACCTCATCCTTAACCTTCAATGCCCATTCTGGCTTCATTTTCCGCAGCTTCTGCTTGACCGGCTTCATGTTCGGATCAGTGGGGATGAAGTGCTGCACAATGTCGGGATCAATGCCTGGCATATCTTGGTACTACCATGCGAAAGCTTCAATGTTCTCTTTCAAAACTTCTACCAATGATTCTTTCTCTTGCGGCGACAGTGTTGATCCAATTTTAATTATTTTAGGTGATTCATCCGTCCCTAAATTGATTAAAATTAATTCATCCATGTTAGGTTGAGCGTGCCCCTTTCCATGTTGCTCATCGTGCTCAGGAGGAACATCCTCCCGCGGGTCTATGTTCATGCCATACAAATCCAATGATGATAAAAGGGAAACACTGCAAGAGAGATGGAAAGAGAATGAATACTTCTTTTATTAATTGAAAGTTGAATAACTGAACACATAAGATGAAACAAACTAACACTCATACCTCTTCAAATGAGGTTGAGGTTTTTATTGAAAACAAGGAAATCCTACACTATTACCCAAAAAAGCAGGGAAATCCTATTCTACTGAAGACACCTACAAGTTATCATCAGATGGAAGTGACTCGATCCCCTCACAATCATGGATGAAAGGACAATCTTCTAAGCCCCAGTTTGATAAAGGTGAAGTCGTGGGTTTAATTGGATAGATCGCCTTGACTTCATAATATGCAATTCGAGACATAGAACCGCCTGCTCTAACATATCTGTCATGGCACCAACATCAAGGTCTTCAACCCAATCATTTTCTTTCTTACGGGTCTCACTAGTAACAATATCATCATCCACTGAAGCAGTAAGAGAACACCATTCATCACTGAAGAAAATCTCAAACCCAGGTACACTGATCTTCTGATCCTCAAGGTAGCACGGTTCAGGGAAACCACAATATGGAAAGTCATCACCCTCCTTGACGAAAGCCCCATTCAAAGTTGGTCTGTATAACTCAAGGGCTGAATCAGGGGTTCGTCCTTTCTCCCTCGCGGAGTCTTTCTCTTTCTTCTTTTGAGCCATTTTCTTCTTATCTTCCTTAGTGGGTTGATAGCCTAGCCCATAAGGATGGATAGTAGACAGGTACTTCAAAACTTCAGCGATGCCTTGCAACCTTCAGCCCAATCCCATTCCAAGGAAGAATCCCATTCCTTTCATGATCTGTCCTACGTGCAGATTCCCATGAGGATTATAATCAAGAGGTATCAACTCCTTCTGCTCGGGCTCTCCTTCGATAGCCTGTACATACTCGAACCCTGACAGTAACACTTCTGACGACTCCTGGCTGATCTCACAGATTGGCACTCGACTATTTCTGTTCATTTCCATATCTCCCTTCAAAGTGACCACTGATCCCTAGTGTGGAAACTTGATTTTCTGGTGAACCGACGATGGCACAGCCCCGGTTGAATGAAATCACGGTCTTCCCAAAAGCAGATTAAAGCTGACTGGTACATCTAGGATCTGAAAATCAATTTTGAATTCAACTGGCCCAATAACAACTGGAAGAGTCACCATTCCCACAACTTCTCTGCGAGTGTTGTCATAAGCCCTGACAGTCTGTCCTGATGGCGAAAATTCAGATGGTTCAATCCCCAATGTAGTAGTAGTACTGAGTGGACATACATTAAATGTTGACCCATTGTCAATTAAAGCTGAGGGAACTCTCTTTCCCATGACATCTACTGTGATGTACAAAGCCTGCAGATGATTACTCCCACTCTCGGGTAAGTCGAATTCAGTAAATGAGATGGACGGTCCATAATGAACCGGATTTACCAAACCTACCAAACCCTCAGGGGACGTATCAATAGGAACCTGCACCTGATTCAACAAACGAAGCACTGTCTGCCTGTGTTTCTGTGAAGCCATGAGCAATCCCTAAATGGTAATGTTAGCCTGTGTTCTCTTCAACTGTTTCAGTATCTCTTCCTCTTCTTCTATGACATCTGATCGCTGACCCTTTTCTAATTCTCCCAACGGATTACTGGCTTCCAAATGAGCTGGCTTGAAATGGCATCCGCCTCGAGTCAGATGGTCTACTTCCTCATCACTAGCCCACAAATTCTCTATCGTTTCAGGTGTGCTCATGAGATCCTTCCACTCAATCATATCAATCAAATCTCTGTCTTCCTCGGTGATCTTCGCGACTGAAGAGGTTCTATTCTCAAACTACTTCTTCATGATATCCTGACTTAACTCTTCGGGTGAAGAAGGAATAACTAATTCAACTTCTGCAGGCAAATCATCCCACCCCGTAGGAATGATTTGTTCATCAGAAATCTTCCTTGACGGATAGAGCACATAATAATCGAACTTACCACTTGATTCTCCTAACAATCCGTCCTCCAGGTCTCCCGCCAAATATCTCTCCTTCAACTGACATTGAGAATTCCCACTTCTAGGCACTTCCTCAGGAGTTTCAGGTTGCAAGGGCTCTTTAGGCTGTACAGGTTCTTCAGGCTGATACAACTCTCTATCATCAAGTAAATCTTGAACCAATTTTCCTAAAACTCTGCAATTCTCCGTGTCATGCCCGAAGATGTTGTGGTACTGGCAAAAAGGCTTATGGGAGCGGGGTATGAGTGGGGTAATGAGGCCTTGGGATCGGGCTTGGTAAAAGGCTTCGGTTAGGGTAGTTTTGAGTGTGACATATGGTCGGATTGAGTGACGAATTTTTGGGTCGTCGAGGCCCAGGGCATTGATTTGAACTAGTGGCGGTACAACATGGGTTGGGAGAGGGTTATTGGTGACATTTAGTTGACTTTGTGGATTTGGTGGGGCAATGACTTTCTTGTCAATGAGGTCTTGGATTTCATGGCGAAGGCGCATATATTGGTTGGTGTGATGGCCCTTAGATTGGTGGAACTGACAATACTCATTCTCCTTGAAGTTTCTGGGTAATGGATCTGGAAGAGGCTGGGGTTCCAGAGGAGTGAGGAGACCACGTGCCTTCAATTTCTCAAGGACATGTTCCAGGGACATGTATAGATTGGTGAATTGGCGGGCCGGCTCTCTAGCTTGGAATGGACGGTTTGATTGGGTAGCTTGAATAGGTTGGGTGATGGTATTGACTTCAGGGTTGGGTTTGCGGTTGAGAGGTGGTTGGCGGTTGAGAGGTGGTTGGCGGTTTCTGAAGTGTTCTTCGGCCTTGAGCGCCCCACTAACCAGAGCATCTTCAACTTGAGTACCAGCAATAACAAGGGCTTTGAAGTTAGGGAAATATTACGAGAACAAATACTTGTTGTAAATGGGCAAGAGACTCTTCAGTACCATCTGCACCTGCTCATCATTTGTAGGCCTGTGTGTCATCTGCGAAGCTTTCGCCCTCCATCTGGAAATGAAGGCAGAGAAACTTTCCCTCGGTTCCTGCTTAGTAGTCTCAAGATTCCTACGAGTCACATCAATCTTAGTGTTGTACTTGTAATGATTAGTGAATTCATTGCAAACATCCTCCCATGTCTTCAACTTAGTCTCATTTAAGGATGAAAACCACTTCGAGGCTGACCCTTTCAGTGATTCACGAAACATCTGAGCCAACAGCTCATCATCGACTCCAAGAGGTTGCATCGCCCTCACATACATCTTCAAATAGGTTTTAGGACAACCTATCCCATCAAACTTCTCTAATTCCGGCATCTTAAAACTGAACGGCATACGAGCCTTAGGGAACAGTGAAAAAGATGTCACATCGACCATGTCATCAGACCGACGCATCCCCTTCAGGGCTTTCTCTAAGGCTTCAACCTTACTCGGCAACAGGATCGGATCCCCAGAAAGGAACCTAGATCCACTGGGCTCGCCATCCAGATTGATGGGCTTAGATTTGGCTCCTGCCTGGGCCTTGGCACTATCATCAACTTGGGCTGGGATAGGTGGATCAGAGGTACTCTTCGGGTTCTCTAAGTGGGCCTCCCTATCCTGACCTGTACTGGTCTGTTTATCTTGGGACATTTTCTTAATCTGTTCAGTCTCACGGGCCAGGGCATCAATCCGGTCCATGATTGCATTCAACATTGTAGCAGTGGTGCTGGATTCTCCGTCAGCCATTGTAGGTGTGGTTGGGGGTTCGATACTGAAAAGACGCCCTCTAGAATCACGACGCCAGGCCAGAATTCTACACCAGAAAATAGGCTTTTTTAGAAAGAAGGGAAGAGTCCATGATGCTCAAAATCTATTGACAGACTATCAAAGAGGTGCTATCCAAATAGAAAGAAAAAGAAAGGAGAAAATCGTCCTATCATAATTTCAACTCACTTCCCTATTTCACAAGGGCACTTCCTTAGAAATTAGGGAATAAATCAAAATCATCGATAGGGAAATAAAACATGATCAGTCAAACAAGACACAAGGAGCAACACCAATGACTTGCCCTTCATTCTTAGGACACTTTCCTTTGAATCGAAGGTCTTAGTCAAACAAGCCAAAACAACATAATCATAGAAAAGGGTATGTACCTTTAGAATATTCTCTTCCATCTCCAAAATAGTCCTTTCGTTCTTAGGACCAAAATCCCTAAAGTAAAGGGCATATATCAAAAATATCAAAGTTTATCCAAGGGTACTATATCCCTAAGTTCTAGCATTCACAAACAAGGCTCACATCAGATTGGGACAATTTCGGCAGCATAACGATGCAATTATGTGCTAAAAGAAATTTGGCAGCATAACGACGTAAGTATGTTTCAAGGGAAAATTTCGACAGCATAACGGTACAGTTAAATACCAAAAAGAATTTCGGCAGCATAACAATACAATTGTGTGTCGAAATTTTGGCAGCATAACAGGTGTGTGCAAACACTGGAGGGTAGAGTGTCCTACTTGGCTGTCTACATGGACTAATGCAAAAGGTGGGTTCAAAGGTTCCTATTGCAGACCAATCCATATACCTAACCACATGTGACACATGGCGTGCCGCTTGGGTCAAACAGTACTGACTGATCTTTGATATACCCCAAAGGGTACTTGACAATAGGTTGATGGTATTGTCATGATTGCCCTAGTGTCGAGTGGAGACAGGGATCAGAACTAGACCATCGTTTGGCAAGGCAACATCGTCCTATCACACAATGCCATGCAGCTAATATAACTAAAATGATATGCAATCACACAAATGCAAGTGGTTGATTTTAATTAATTTAAGAATTTAAATAGCCCAATTAAATTAATGAAGTTTAGCCCTTGATATTCCCAGCGGAGTCGCCGGTTCTGTGGACCAGCCTTTTGACGGGCTTGTGAGGTGTCCACATCATCACCGGGTGATGATTAGGGATTTTTAGAAAACAACAAAACAAAGGAGTCGCCACCTTATTTTTAAGGAATAAGGAAACCATAAAAATATTTTATTTTCAATAAAACAAAACAAACTCCATTTTCAATGAAAAGATAGTCTACAAACCAGAGATGGATCCGGGGGCTAGGTTACGACGTGGGAAGGTTCCAAGCTTTCGCTTGTAGGCACCCACCTCGCCCTAATTAAAGGACTTCTAATTTATTTGGGCTATTTAAATTCTTAAAGCAAACAATCCTAAATAATCTAATCAACCAACAAAATAGTGATATAAATGCAATAATCTATATTAGTTATATTAATAATAAAAAATATACAAACAAACCTTAAGAACCTAGAATACACTACGGGCATCCTAAGGCGGACTTGAGCCCTATTAGCGCCTACGTAACTTACTAGTATCACCTAGCAAGTATCAAAGTCCACGTAGTTCGACTATCCTAGGACTCTCCTATTGTAATCGATCACATCATCAAAGGTATTCAACCTAATTCAAGACTCTAACTTCGAGAGTTTTATTCATTTAAAATCATTCATTTGAAATCATTTCCAATTAAAGACTTTCATAAAATCTAAGTGTCCTGAACAATCTTTATCTTTAGAATTCAATTCCAATTAAAAATCTTTTTCAAAGATTTTCAAGAAAACAAATCATATGGGGAGGTCTCATTCCTAGGTAAAAATCTTTAAAACATTTCAAATCTTTTTGAAAATCATTTAATAATCAAATCTTTCATAAAATCATGTTTATTTCATAAAAATCACATTAAAAATCTTTTAGGAAACCTCTCGAAGATAGACACTCAAATCAGATAATGGTCTTTACAACAAAGGATAGTCCTAGGAAAGGTCAAGTGACCTTCCTAAGCCTAGGGTCTCTAACTAGCCCTAAAGTTTGTCTAAAATCCTAATATACTAATGCAAACGCATGCTGGAAATTAAATAAATCAAACAACTATGCATGATATTAATTCTAACAATGCATGAAAATGCTCCTAAATGCACACTAATTTTACTATGTGATCCTAGGCATATTTTTAAGTTAGATTTGACCCTAAAATGATTTTTAGAAGTCATTTAAGACCATTTTCAATTCCGGACAGATTTGAAAGCGGACTTTAAATCATTCTAAAAACTTTGAAAAGAAGTAATAAAAATCGTGTTAATGACCTAGCATGCATCCTACATGAATATACTACAAGAATACTATAATAATCATGCGAAAACATGGCTTAAAAATGATAATAAAGCCATTTTAAAATATATATTCAAATCTGGACAGATTTAAATACATACTTTAAATAGCCTAAAAATCATTCTTAGTCCATGGAAAATAATGAACAAAAACCCTAATATGCATACTAACATAATATACGAATTTAACCTACAAAATATACATGAAATCATGGCTTAAAAATGCTATTTAAGCCTCATCTAAGCCCATGTTCAAATCTGGACAGATTTGAACCTTGACTCTATGGGACTTAATTAGCATAATTAATCCATTCAAAATAATGAACAAAAATCCTAACTAACATGCTTGACTAGATTATTACACAAAATAACATCAAAACTAACAAAAGTATGCTTAAACAATTAATTTAAACACAAGGGAAGGATCTTACCTTCGCACGCTCCCTCGTACACAATTTATACATTCAAACAATATATCGAGTGTTCAAATAATCATAAAAACACGAAAGAAAGCCTCAAGACTCACTACAAAAATGCCTCAACATACTTACACAAACATGGATATCATATAATCATCACAAGATTTCAAAAATCATGCAAACACATTGAAACATTATCCTAAGCATGCTTACTAACATAAAATCATAATGAAAGACACCCTAAACATGCTTACTAACATAAAACCATAAAAAAGACATTCTAAACATGCTTACTAACATAAAACCTTAATTAAAGACATCTTAATTAAACCTACATATTCCTAAACACACAAATATACTACTGTCCTATATAAGAAAAATGAACTACATCATATTCTAACATGCAAACATATTAAACAAATACCATGGATAATCAAACTCAAGCTAATATGATATTATCATGCATGAACAAGCAAGAGACTATCCTATCATATATAACAAACACATAAAATAGGAGATGATTCCTCTCATATGAAAATGAGAAAAACTTCCACCATAGCATAGAAGAAGATTTACATGAGAATGAAATATATGAAAACAAGGATAGAACACTTACCCCTCTTCTCTCTTATTGGCTACATTTCTTCAAGCTTCAAAGCTTTGAATCCTTTCATCTCTCCCTCTTCTCCACTGTGGTTCTCTCCTCAATTGATGAACCAAAAAACGAATTTCTAAACCCTAGCCTCTTTCACTCTTTGTGAACCTCCCCCTCTAACTCTATAATGAAGCATATATAGAGCTAGGGTTTAAAACTTTGAATGGTTAGGATTTAATGCACTAAAATCCATCCTAAGGCTTAGAATGAATCCCTCTAGGGTTTACAAGCTAAGTTCCTTCGAAAATCCCCCAAAAAATCAAATCAAATCGGCCAAAATAGGTGAAAAACTTCCAAAAATGAAAAATGGGGTCGACCATCCTGGTGACCATCCTAGCCTGGACGGCTGGCCGTCCTGGGCTGGACGGTTGGCCGTCCTAGCTAGGATGGTCACCGTAGTGACTTTCCAAATTTTGTCCCATTTTCAATGGGATTTCATATTTTGGCCATATTTTGGTCAAATCTTATTCAAATTCGATGGTTCAGGGCTCAAAACGACCGTGTTTTGATCCTTCACATTTTTAGAAAGTTTTTGGGTTAAAAATACTTGACCATGGTCAAGGGTTTTGGTAAAAAGCTAGCCGATTGACCCGGTTGTGCCAAAATTGGTCAAATGACCATTCCTTGTTTTATAAAATTGATCAATTAGGCTTGAACCACTTCTAAAAACATGGTTTTAATATGAAATTAGTACTTGAAAGCATGTTTTGAAAATCTTTAATTTTGGTAAAAATGACCAATTCACGGTCGATTTGAATAAAACTCTAATTCAGCTTATTCTTACCCGTGGGATCGATTTTGGGCGAATCTATCCTAACCATTCAAAGTTTCAATTAGCACTCCAACTTCACTCCATACATCCATATAAATTCAATGAAACAATATGTTTCGAATTCGGAGGTCATTCGGAAATTATACGAGAAAAAAGGATGAAATGCCCCTCAAGTCGCAAAAACCCTAATTACCTATCGAGCTCTCATCAAAATGCCATGAAAATTTACAGGGATGTTCTAAAACACCTCAAAAGTCAAATGCAATACAAATGGGTTGATTCCAATCCAAATGTACACATGAAATGATGAATTGTCCCCTTTTCCCCAAGAATGGCAGTTTGACAAACTTGGTCTTTACAGGGCCAATTCCTCACCAAATAATCCACTCTTCGAGCTTATCATTTGCATAAACATATGGTAGAAATAATTGGTAAAAATGGGGTGTCCACACCTATAACCAAATATCTGGCCATTTTCATGATAGCTAGCCAAAAAATGAATTTGGTTAGCCAAAATTGACTTTTATTATTGGAGATGCGCCAATATATTCAATTCCCGCCATAGTCTATATTCATTCATATCAAAGTATGGTGCTTTGTTTGATATTGAAATGTTATAAATGCTGTGGCGTTGAGTAAATTTTTATGTTTGATTTGGTTCATTGTGGACATCTTTTGTGAAATGTAAAGTATAATTTCATTAATTAATTAATGTTTCCTAGCTATAATTTCCCAAATATGTAGACTTAGAAAATACAAATTAGAGTCAAATTAAGGTTCCGTTTGGATTAGCTTTGCCTATAACTATTAAGAGATATATGGTGCATGTGGTAATTACTTCTAGATATAATTCGAGGGGTGATAGGATGATTTGACTAAAACTAGATGCCCCTAACTTTAGCCACAATAAGCTATAGTATGAAAATTTTAATATGTGCGTAAAGAGATGATTTGGATATAACGTACACTTTATATGTGAAGTGATAGGCCTCCAAAAAAGATTTTAGACAAAATTAATCTAATAAGTGCCTAAATACTTTATTTGGTTGAATTAATGATATTACCCATTTAAACAATATTTGCACAAAGGTATGGAGATCGAGACAATACCATGATCGATGCAACCTTATTGTTTACCAAATATATATATATATATATATATATATATATTTCAACAATTTTCGATCATAATCTGTCAAAGCCTATTAGTTCATTTTTATTCATTAATTTCCATATTCTCCTTAATTCCCATGTATAGATTTATTTCCCAAATAATGATAAATACTACAACTCATCAGTAGCAATGAAACAGCCCTATAAATTCACACTCTCTCTAGCTCCCTTTAGTCTCTTACTACCAACCCAAAAACAAATCAAATCAAAAAATGGCTTCTCTTCATTCTTATAATTCTCTTCTTCTTCCTCTACTACTGATCACCATCCTCTTCCTCATCAACATCCATGCAGCCAAGAGTGATCAAGCATTCGTCAACAAAATCTGTCGACAAACAGAGGATTATGGATTCTGCAACAGAAGTTTCAGTGAAAGGGTAGATCCTGTAACAGCAAATATTACTGGTCTCACTCTAGCAACAATTGAACTTGCTGCAGATAATGCAACTGTCACACATAATTATGTGTCTGGACTTCTTAATGACACAACCGATCCAACACTTAAGAATTATCTTACAGTTTGTGAAAATGCTTATAGGGTTGTTATGAAGTCTTTTGATAATGCCTTTTTGGCATTTAATTCTGGAGATTATAGGGATATGCTTAATGATGAAGTAGGAACACCTAGAGCTGCTGCTAGTTGTGTAAGTATTTTTCAAACACCACCAAAAAGAGACCCACCGCCTCTTTTGAATGAGAGGAATAGGGAAATGAGGATACTTATTATTATGGCTGTGGTCTCTGCCAATATTATTGTTGCTGGGTGATTCAGTTATTGAGTTTTCTTTTTCGATTCGTTGTTGTTTGGAGAGACTCAGCTCATGCATGCTTGTGTGTCAATGAAAGTGATACATGCATATGCATGCATGATATATATGTAATGGGTACGTAGTACCTTATATTAATAAAAATAATAAGACTTGGTGGATTAATTCCTTTCATCAAATCCCTCCTCCCTCTCTCTCTCTCTCTCTCTCTCTCTCAAATATATAAAGGCTTTTATTTATTTTTCTCATTATTCTTTCTTAAGTTTTTTGCTAGAAATCTGTTTTTTGTAGAAGTGGAATTCCACACCGTCTTGATAGATCTGTAATTCAAACGGAGATGATCGAATTTTGTAGCAACCGAGTGCGCAACATTAAATAGATTTGAAGAGGAAAATTATTGCCTCATGGACAATGACTTAGGCCCCATTTGGATTAGTTTGGCCTAAAATTATCTTTTGGACACGAGATGCCACTTAATCTAACAAATGGGGTACATTATCTCAAGACGCCACTTGATCTAACAGATGGGGTTATAATTGCATTTTCATAATCAAATTTAATATAAAACTTGTTAATTTGAATATAACGTACTTTAAAGAAATATGGAAAAAATTAGTTTCTCAAAATAATTTGGGGAAGGTAATCCAACTCGGGCTTATAAGTTAATTACTACACCAACACGTGATCTTGTCATGATAAGAAAGTTAATGTGATATATGTCATGTTAACTATCATATTTATTTGTGACAATATGACATTATCTCTTCTATTGGCATGTTATATGATAAGATTGGAGATGGTAAAAGGATTATTGTGTGTTGCAATATTTAAATTACATCATAAAATGTCATGTGGTTTTTACAAGCACCAATTAAAAACTAAAAACTAGTCAGACTCTTCATACAGGCAAATTTTCAGATTTGCCAAACAGCCCCCAACACTTGTCAAGAAATCCATACCAATAAGTACTAACAAAAATGGAACCCTTCTTTTTCAAGGGGAACAAGATAGGTTGTTGGACACTTAAAACTTCAAATTATGCTAATCGGTTTATGACATAATATAGTAATCACAAGTATGTTTACTGTCAAGGAAAATGATAAAACCACTTTATTTACTGGCCAGATGTCGCAATGCCAATTTAGTAATTACCATAAGAAGTTTAGTTCTTTTTGGAATGGAGATAAAGAAGATTAATCACGTTGTCTTGATTTTTGTATATTCTTGAAATGTACAAAAATCAAGACTGTATTTAGACATTATTTGGTTTAAAAATTTTTGTCTAAGATTTGGTCCATCTAGGATTACTCTTTTTTTAAATAATTCAGAGAAGGTAATCCAACTAAGGCTTATAAGTTAATTACTTCATCAATATGTCATCCTGTCATGATAAGAAAGTTGGTGTGATATATCATGTTAGCTATCATATTTATTTGTAATGACATTGTGTCTTCTAATGTCATGTTACATGATAGGCTAGGAGATGTAATTGGGTTAATTGTGTATTGCAATTGATGATGTCGAAAATAAGTAAGAGGTTAGTTTCTATGAGTCGGAGACCTGGTTGGATTGAGTTTCGACAAATTAACACCGGTGTGTTGCTCTTCCTACAAAACTCCGACGAACAAGTTAGTTTCCGGAGTAAATGCAAAGAGAAAGTGTAATAAATGGGGTGTTTGTTACTTACCTTTTAAGTGAAGTGATGAAAGTATTTATAGCGTATATATTCATGGATATGGCCACTTGAGTATGATCCTGGCATTAATTGTTTAATGTGGATTCATTGAGTAGCCGATTAATGAGCATTGATGAGCATTGAATGAGTAGCCGACTAATGAGCATTAATGACCATTGAATGGCCCATTAATGATCCCTTGTGCCTGTCAATCACATCAAGCTGCATTCTTCACTAATCAATTGCCAGAGCTTTTTTATGATCATTCCATTCATACAGTAGGTAAAATACTGCATTAATGGAATGAAGTTGACAGGTTGGTGGTATATATCAGATCGGGAACACCACAGGTGATCGGATGTTTGTGCCTTTACATGGCACGTGTTGATACCAGAACTTCAGAGGAATTTACCCTCTTCAGCAATATTTAAAACACATCATAAAATGTCACATGGTTTAATTACAAGCACCGATTAAAAAATAAAAACTAGTATGACTCTTCATGTGGGAAAATTTTCAGATTTGGCAAACAGCCCCCAACACTTGTCAAGAAATCCATACCAATAAGTCCTAACAAAAATAGAACCCTTCTTTTTCAAGTGGAACAAGATAGGTCGTTTGACCCTTAAAACTTCAAATTATGTTTAAAGGAAAACGCAACAACAAAAAATCATATTCTAAAGGAAAATACAACAACAACAAAAAAAAAGACTAAATAGTAGAACATAACCAAGTAACCGGACCAATATCATTATCTCCATCAATTACTAAAACATAGCTAACTTCTTCTTTTTCTGCATTCCCAAAAGATAAAAATAAAAAATAAAAATAAAAACTTTGTACATGCCAAGAGACATATAAATATAAATGTAGAAATGTTGTTTATTGTTTTATCTAGTAACTTGAAAAATAAAAAAATTCATACCTATAGGCTAAGTATCATCTAAATTCTTGTAAGTTATAAGCCTAAAATGAAACCATGTTTCCATTCCAAGATTTCACATTTACCTTGGGTCATACACTCATAGAAAATAAAGAAAAACTATTACAAATTGATGCCCCAAACTGTTACACATTTTCATATTTTCATTCTTCTATGTAGTATATATAGTATATTATTTATTTATTTATTTTGTAAACATATATAGTGTATTATATACAAAGCCCAAATTGATGCCCTAAAAATTGAAAAAAAAATGATGCCCTAGGCAACCGCCTCTTGTGCTTGCCCTCAAGGCCAGCCCTGATTGAAGAATATTATTCATATCTATGACATGCATGCCAAAAATTACAGCGATCTAACACTCGATTTCTAAAATACAGATTGCAAAAAATTTGACAGTATCTAACGATTATAGTTTTTCACAGCCTGTATTTTAGAAACCGACTGTGATTTTTGTCATGCGTGACATACATTGGAAGAATATCTAATTCAACAGTCAATTTTCTAAAATTCACATCCAAGATTGATTAAAAAGGCAAGTCCTCATAAGAAAATTACTCACCATATGGATTATGGTCTTGGAAGGGAATTAGCTACATTCCATCGAATTATTTATTAAGTTCAGTAAGAGAAACTCTATCGGTCCAACAGAAAGGCCAGCTGTACGCACAAATTTCGTGTCCTGAAATCAATCGAACAAGAAAAAGTGGCCAAATGTCAATTTTATTAATTTATGTAAATTAATGGGTTACAACTCTCTGTAATTTGTATATACTTTACAAAAGAATAAATTTCTCTGATTCGATTTCCTTTGATGGGTTAAAGATCCAAGGGCTTGAAAGCTCGATCTTGAATCAAGCTTTGATGGCTTCTCTCCAAAAACGTGGATTTGATGTAGATGATTTGAGTTCGATGGCTTTGGGCTTGATCTCGAACAAGGCTTTTTATGAACTTTTATTCAAAGGCTTGGACGCTTGATCTTGAACCAATTGATTTTTGGGCTTGATGTTGATCCAAGCTAGTGCGATTAATGATTATCCTTAAATCGGGCTTTATAGATGGAAGACTCGGCACTTGTGTCTTTGGCTTGATGAATCTTTCACAATGTTAAAGAATGCTTGAAGGTTGAAAGTCTGGAGTTTGGCAGATCTTCAATCCTTTGTCTCTCTGAAGGTCTGGAGTCTGGTAGAGCTTCAATGCTTTGACTAGTTTAAGACCATTTGAAATGAAAGAAAGCCTTGTATTTATAGGCAAAGTTAGGACTCTTAATTTTGGAATCTTGTATTTGAATACCTTGATTTAAGGGATTTTCCAATTAAAGAATATTTAATTTTCTTATTTTTGCATTTAAGTTGAATTTGAATTTGTTGAAAAGTTTAACTCATCATGTGGTGATCGATGTGGCCTTTCATGGGTTGACACTTAGGGGATCCACCCTATTTTTGATGAATCACAAGTATGCGTGTCATTTCTGTGGGACCAATGCCATTCTTTAGTTTGATTCAATGTCTACACTAGCCATAGCAAAATTTTAGCTAATCTCAAAAATAAAACTTCAACGGTTAATCCAAAAGCCCCTTTAAAATTTGGCTCAACTCCTGCTATTTGTTTCCAATTCAATGCTTCCAAGATTGATCATAGACCTTATGGTCACCGGTTACAATGCTTCCAAGATTCATCATGTCCATGAAAGTTGGTTATTGACCCTATGTCACAATTTTCGAAGTAGGGGGCAACTGAAGAGGGTAATTCCACTGTGGATCGGGTATCAACACGTGCCATGTAAAGGCATAAACACCTGATCCCCTATGGTGTTCCCAATCTATTATATACCACCGACCTGTCGTTATTCATTCCATTAATGTGGGATCTTACCTACTGTACGAATGGAATGATCATAAAAAGGCTCTGACAACTGATTTGTGGAGAACGCGGAACGATGAGATTGACAGGCATGAGGGATCAATAATGGGCCATTCAATGCTCATTAATGGGCCAATTAATCAACCAGCAATGAACAATTAATGCCAGGATCATACTCAAGTGGCCATATCCATGATCATGCTATAAATACCTTCATCGCTTCACTTAAACGGGTAAGTAACAAACACCCCATTTATTACACTCTCTCTTTGCATTTACTCTGGGAACTAACTTGTTCGTCGGAGCTTTGTAGGGAGAACACCACACCGGTGTTAATTCGTCGGAGTTCAATCCAGCTAAGTTGAACTTCTTCCTCTTCTACTGATCACCATCCTCTTCCTCATCAACATCCATCCAGCCAAGAGTGACCAAGCACTCATCGACAAAATTTGTCGACAAATAGAGGATTATGGATTCTGCAATAGAAGTTTCAGTGAAAAGGTAGATCTTGTAATATCAAATATTACTAGTCTCACTCTAGCAACAGGGCCGGCCCTTGGCTTTTGCCACCTAAAACAATTGTTTGAGGCCTCCAATTTAAAGGGGGCCCAATTTTTTTTTTTTAAGGCCCTATACTCCCATAAGGGGGTTTCACCATCAGTCCATTTGACAAGGGGGTTTCATCCATTAGTCCTCCAATCTAAAGGGGCCCAATGTTTGATCCTCTTTTATTATAGCACAGGAAGCAGCAACAACAAAGATAAAGACTCGATGCCTCCCTTAAGGCCTTAATGAGACCATTCGCCTCTCTCTCTCGCTGCGATTCGTTCTCTTCTTTAAACCCTAAATCTCTCAAAGGTACGCTTTTTATATTCATAATCTCAATCCTTTTTCCTTTTAATTCTAAAGTTTTGGCCTCTTTTACAAATTCGCTAGCTCCATTTTATGCTCAAAAACTCATTCTTTTAGGAGAATCATAGAATCAACACTCATTGAAAACCCTAGTTTTGATTCATGATTCAAATTATGGTACTTTAGGTAATTAGGTTGTATATTCGATGATTCGGTGTAATAAGGTTCATAATTCTATTTCAGTATATACATTTGTACAAATTGTGAACAACTAAACATTAGCAACTAAAAATCTCTGGGTGTATTTCTCTTAATATGTTATGAACTTCAATATTAGCAACCTAAAAACTTCTAGGTGTGTTTCTTTTAGCTTTCAAAATTTAGTCTAGTTTTTTAATTTGTAGAACTATTAGTATTAGCAAATAGCAACTAGAAGTGACTAGAAAGTAGAAGCTATTGGTTTTTATTTATTAATTTTTTTAAATTGGAACTTTAGAATATATTTTTTTAAGTGTTTTAAAGTTCTAGATATTAGCAACCATCAACTACTGATTTGTGTTTCTTTTAAGACTAACCAATTACTTTTCCTATATATGTTTAATGTGTTTAAACCTTTTAAATAGTAGCAGCACCAAAATGACAATTTTGGTAATTATATTAAACAAAATGACAATTTTTATGATATTTTTATTTTCAGGTAATTATATAAAACAAAATGACAAATTTTTTTTTTTGTTTATAAGTATTTTATTTTTAGGATTTCCACGGTATAATGTATTTTTTTGTTTTCTTTTTGAATGCAGTAGAAGATAACCATAATTAATGTTGTTTTATTTATGGATGGAGGAAATTATGTTGGCTAGCTACTTTGCTTACACGGGTATTCTCTTTTATTTAGCATTTCTTTTATATTGATGTTACTTGGGGATTTAATTGTATGTTTTTTCTTTATTTCCTATATATTTGAATTATATTCATTTTAATAGATTAAGTATTTTGATATTTGTTTGATATATGTGTATTAGTGAATGGTGATAGGAGGTTCTGGGTGAGCCAAATAAAAACCATTTTGTGAATTGCTTGTTGTACTATGGTTGTAGGTTTTAGCATAGGAGAAACTAAAGTATGCAATTTTATTATTATTTTTTTTTATATGTCAAAATGTAGAAGGGCCTCATTCTAGGAACTCGCTTAGGGCCACCCAAACCCCAGGGCCGGCCCTATCTAGCAACAATTGAACTTGCTACAGATAATGCAACTGGCACATATAAGTATGTGTCTGGACTTCTTAATGACACAACCGATCGAACACTTAAAAATTATCTTACAGTTTGTGAAAATGTTTATAGGGTTGTTATGCAGTCTTTTGATAATGCCTTTTTGGCATTTAATTCTGGAGATTAATTATAGGGATAGGCCTAATGATGAAGTAGGAACACCTATAACTGCTGCTAGCTATGTAACTATTTTTCAAACACCACCAAAAAGAGACCCACCGCCTCTTTTGAATGAGAGGAATAGGGAAATGAGGATACTTATTATTATGGTTGTGGTCACTGTCAAAATCATTGTTGCTGGGTGATTCAGTTATTGAGTTTTCTTTTTTGATTCTTTGTTGTTTGGAGAGACACATGCATGCTTGTGTGTCAATGAACGTGATACATGTATATGCATGCATGATATATATATGTAATGGGTACGTACGTCGTACCTTCTATTTATAAAAATAATAGCACTTGGTGGATTAATTCCTTTCATCAAATCCCTCCCTCCCTCTTTCTCTCTCTCTCTCTCTCAAATATATAAAGGCTTTTATTTGTTTCTCCCACTATTCTTTCTTAGTTTTTTGCTAGAAATCTGTTTGTGCTAGAAGTAGAATTCTACACTGTCTTGATAGATTTGTAACTCTCAAACGGAGATGAATTTTGTAGCAACGAGTGCGCAACATTAAATAGATTTGAAGAGGAAAATTATTGTCTCAAGGACAATGACTTAGGCCCCATTTGGATTAGTTTGGCCTATCTTTTGAACTCAAGATGCCACTTGATCTAACAAATGGGTAATTACTTTGTCATAATTACTTCTAATATAAAAATGTTTGAATGTAACTTTAAAGAAATATGGGAAGAATTTTTTTTAAAGGAAAATGCTAAGTGAACCAAATTTTAGACTAAATTTTTTAAACCAAATGATGTGTCAAAATCACATTGTCTTGATTTTTGTGTATTTTTGAAATGCACAAAAATCAAGATTGTATTATTCGGATACATCATTTGGTTTAAAAAAATTCGGTCTAAGAATTGGTCCAACTAGCATTACTCTTTTTTAAAATAATTCAGAGAAGGTAATCCAACTAAGGCTTATAAGTTAATTACTTCATGAATACGTGATCTTGTCATGATAAGAAATTTGACGTGATATATCATGTTAGCTATCATATTTATTTGTAATGACATTGTGTCTTCTATTGTCATGTTACATGGTAGGATAGGATATGGTAAAAGGGTTAATTGTGTATTGCAATATTTCAATCACATCATAAAATGTTATGTGGTTTAATTACAAGCACCAATTAAAAAATAAAAACTAGTTAGACTCTTCATATGGGTAAATTTTCAGATTTTACAAGCAGCCCCCAACACTTGTCAAGAAATCCATACCAATAAGTCCTAACAAAAATGGAAGCCTTCTTTATCAAGTGGAACAAGATAGGTCATTTGACCCTTAAAACTTCAAATTATATCGGTTTTTGACATAGTAATCACAAGTATGTTTAAAGGAAGATGCAACAACAAAAAATCATATTCTAAAGGAAAATACAACAACAAAAATAAAGACTAAATAGTAGAACATAACCGAGTAATCCGATCAATATCATTATCTCCATCAATTACTAAAACATAGCAGACTTCTTTTATTTTCTGCGTTCCAAAAAGATAAAAAATAAATAAATAAATAAAAACTTTGTACATGCCAAAAGACATATAAATATAAATGTAAAATTGTTATTTATTGTTTTATCTAATTATCAGAAAAATCAAAAAATTCATACCTATAGGCCAAGTATCATCTAAATTCCTCTACGTTAGAAGCCTAAAATGAAACCATGTTTCCATTCCAAGATTTCACATTTACCTTTGGTCATATACTGATAGAAAACAAAGAAAAACTATTACAAATTGATGTCACAAACTGTTACATATTATCATATTTTCATTCTTCTATGTAGTATATATATTGTTTTATTTATTTATTTATTTTGTAAACATATATAATATATTATATACTAAGCCCAAATTGATGCCCTAAAAATTGAAAAAAAATATGATGCCCGAGGCAACCACCTCTTGTGCTTGCCCTTAAGGCTGGCCTTGATTGGAGAATATTCTTCATATCTATGACATGCAAGCCAAAAATTACAGCGAAAAATATGATAGTATCTGATGATTATAGCTTTTCACAGTCTGTATTTTAGAAACCGACTGTGATTTTTGGCAAGCATGGCATACATTGGTAGAATATCTAATTCAACAGTCGGTTTTCTAAAATTCCCATCCTAGATTGATTAAAAAAGCATGTCCTCATAAGAATATTACTTACCATATGGATTATGGTCTTGGAACGAAATTAGCTACATTCCGTCAATTTATTTATTAAGTTCAGTAAAAGCAACTCTAACGGTCCAGTAGAAACGCCAGTTGTACGCTCAAAATTCTTGTCCTGAAATCAATCAAACAAGAAAAAGTGACAAAATGTCAATTTTATTAATTTATGTAAAATAATGAGTTATAACTCTCTGTTTGTATATTCTTTACAAAAGAATAAATTCCTCTGATTCGATCTCGTTTGATGGGTTGAAGCTCCAAGGGCTTGAAAGCTCGATCTTGAATCAGGCTTTTATGGCTTCTCTCCAAACACATGGATTTGATGTAGATGGTTTGAGTTCGATGGCTTTGGGCTTGATCTCGAACAAGGCTTTTGTGAACTTTGATTCAAGGGATTAGACGCTTGATCTTGAACCAATTGATTTTTGGGCTTAATGTTGATCCAAGTACGATTGATAGTTGTCCTTAAATCTTTTGGAGATATACCCTAAAACCAATCCTAAAGAGCCTATCAATTTCATATTATATTAAGAAGTTAGTACTTATCTTGTATTTAATTACATTATAAGGTCCATTAATAAATGATAGAGAAATATGTATCTCAAGATGTTGAGATAGGGAGACTTATATTTCTCACACACATTTATTCTAAAGAGTTCCTACTCATAGGTTTATCAAATTGGACATTTATAAACCACTAAGAGTAGCACATATTTAAACTAGCTCCAATTGGAGGATATGCAGTCTTTACTATCTGTGTAGTAACACTATAGTTAATCTGTGGGTGCATGTTAGAGAGTACACTGAACATGATCTAACAAGAATATTCTTATGGAGTTTAATGTCAAAGGAATATTCTTATGCTATGCCCATTGATTGGTAATCCTTAGACCTGAGGCACCAAAGTTATCTTGTGCATAAGGCATTAGGGTTTGATAGTACTTCGTACATACTCTAACCATAAGGATGTAATCAGTACTCATTGGCTCTAGTGAATTGTGTATGAAGGTAAATGAGTGCGCAATAAGGAATCATCACTCTCACTTTGATGAGAGAGAATGTCAGGGTTTGTTCACAAAGATAAATCTCATATTGAATCACTGGCCAGAGTGATAGGTGAACTGTGAAAGATTTTCATTGAGTTCATCTTATTGAGATTATATTTTGTGAGACATATATCAAGTTGTTAAGATAAGGTTTGACTTATAGTCATACCTTATTATCTTAACAGTGACATTAGGGGATGAAGGATTAAGTAACATGAAGGGTTCATTTAGTTTTACTATTCACCCACACCTAGCGTATGTCATGATATGTTGCTAGATGTCACTCATGACTAGTGAAGGCCTAATGATAAGTGTTATAATTGATGGCAAAATTGGAATTATTCCAATTGAACCTTAAAATAGAAACTTTCTATTTTAGGAGATATGAGATGTCTCGGTCCACTACTAGGATGGGGTGAACCCCAAAGGGTCACACACATAAAGGACACAAGAGAGCTTTTTAATTTAAGAGAGGGAAAACTTTCTAATTTAGTAACTTGTGGGTGTCACTTTAATTAATAGTTAATTAAGGAGGACCAAGTTGCAAAATTAGAAACCCTAGTATTTGTCTATAAATACAAGGGGATAGATGCAAGCTAGCACTAAGTCCACCTAAACCCTAAAAAGGAAGAGTGATCATCACCCTACCCACATAGGGCCGTGAGCTAGGGTTTCGCTCCTAGTCGTGATTATCTCTCTCTCTCTCAAGCTTGCTTTTGCTCAAGTGTTAATCAATCGCAAGGGATTTCAAAGTCTTGTGTTCATGTGGATACCTTGGAAGCTTCATCATTTTGAAGCTTGGAATCGCTCTTGAAGATTTTACAAAGGCATTTAAGTAAGTTAATTAAATAGTTTAATGTTCTTACTTTATTTTTGATCCTATGCTTGAGTTCGTATTATGGGATGATTGTGTTGATGGATTCAACTTTTATTAAAAAATTTATTGTATGTTTCCTTCCGCTGCTAATCTATGGCCACAATCTTTCAAAATCGGGCTTTAAAGATGGAAGACTCATCACTTGTGTCTTGTGCTTGATGAATCTTTCACAATGTTAAAAAATGCTCGAAGGTTGAAAGTCCGAAGTTTGGTAGAACTTCAATCCTTTGGCTTTCTGAAGGTCTATAGTTTGATAGAGCTTCAGTGCTTTAGTTTGGCTGAAGACCTGGAGTTTGGCAAAGCTTCAATGCTTTGACCGGTTGAAGACATTTTGAAATGAAAGAGAACCTTGTATTTATAGGCAAAATTAGGACTCTTAATTTTGTAATCATGTATTTGAATCCCTTGATTTAAGGGATTTTCTAATTAAAAAATATTCAACTTTCATATTTTTGGCATTTAATTTGAATTTGAATTTGATGAAAGGTTTGACTCATCATGTGGTGATCGATGTGGCCTTTCATGAGTTAACTCGTGGGGGACCCACCCTATTTTTGATTAGTCACATGTACGCGTGTCATTTCTGTGGGACCAATGCCATTCTTTAGTTTGATTCAATGTCTACACTAGCCATAGCAAAATTTTAGCTAATCTCAAAAATAAAGCTTCAACGGTTAATCCAAAAGCCCCTTTAAAATTTGGCTCAACTTCTGCTATTTGTTTCCAATTGCAATGCTTCCAAGATTGATCATAGACCCTATGGTCACCAATTACATTGCTTCCAAGATTGATCTTGTCCATGAAAGTGGGTTATTAAAATGCGACCGAACTAAAATGAACTCGCTCACTTCTGCACAATTTCCCCAATGTCTACGTGTTCACCGACTTGCAATACTTACACAAATTGACCCTATGTCACAATTTTGGAAGTAGGGGGCAACTGAAGAGGGTAAATTCCGTTGTGGATCGGGAATCAACACGTGCTATGTAAAGGCATAAACATTCGATCCCCTATGATGTTCTCGATCTGTTATATACCACCGACCTATCATTATTCATTCCATTAATGAGGGATCTTACCTACTGTACGAATGGAATGATCATAAAAAAGCTCTGACAACTAATGTGTGGAGAATGCAACATGATGTGATTGACAGGCATGAGGGATCATTAACGGGCCATTCAATGCTCATGAATGCTCATTAATGGGCCATTTAATCAACCAGCGATGAACAATTAATGCCAGGATCATACTCAAGTGGCCATATCCATGACCATGCTATTAACACCTTCATCGCTTCACTTAAACGGGTAAGTAACAAACACTCCATTTATTACACTCTCTCTTTTACTCAGGGAACTAACTTTTTTGTCTGAGCTTTGTAGGGTGAGCACCACACCGGTGTTAATTCGTTAGAGTTTAATCCAGCCAGGTCTCCGACTCAGAGAAACCGACCTCTTACTTATTTTCGACATCACCAATATTCATTTTGAGATTTTGAAAGCAAAAAAAAAAAACCAAATTGATATCTATATTCAGATCAACTAAGGCTATCTCATTATTTGTATATGGATATGCATAACTAGTGGAGTACCCAAATTGCCATCCATATGCAAAAAATAGATTTACATATCTCTATATGCATACACTAAAAGAGATTGTCTAAGTTCTTTCACAATATTATTCAAAATAAAATTTAAAAATTTCTTTTAAAAAAATTTTTCTCAAATTTTTAAGGGAAAATGATCAATAGAACCCTGATTATGGTCTTTTTTTATCACTAAGTCCAAAGTTTGTGATTTTATACTGATAGGCCCCTCCAGGTCAAATTAGAAGTCAACTATTAAGTATAGATTGTCTATAATACCATTTCCTTATTTTAAGCTTGATTTTAGTTAAGATATTATTGTGATTAGATAATTTAATATTTGAATAACATCTCCTACGGATTAGGTAAGTGTGATATAGGTTTATTTTTGAATTTGAATTGTAATCAAAGTATTGGATGACCTTTCATTATCCAATCTCGAGGGCCAATGGAAGAAATATTGTCACCAAAGTTATTTGGAGGCAATTGGATTTGACAGGAACTTTGATAATTGAACAGCACCCTTCCAGTTTTCATTACATCTACCATTCACCATGCATTTGAAGAACCACTGACACCATTCTTGCAAGGTTCTGGATTCAAAGTAGAGGAAGATTGATTTCCTATATCTGTGGCCATCGTTTCAAGCACTTTCGGTTCAAGCACTTCCATTATTGTTGCTTGAAGGAATTTTAAAGTGAGTGGTTTGTTCTTCAAAAAAGGTTAGCTTTATTTTATTTTTCACATGATTTATATGCATATTTATATATTGTTTCATTCGTGCATGTAAGATCTATTTTTTTACAGAGATACTAGTATCTCTGTAAATTCATTGTCCAAAGCATATTTAGTTCAATTTAAATATAGAAACATGTATAAAATCATGTGAATCATATCGTAGAAAGTTCCTTTAGGAAGGTTGGGTTTTTGCAATGATGCACATGCATTACATTTTTCATTCCTCCTGCTGTGTCGGAACAAAAAATGAGCCACGCCCACACAGAGTTATGACTATGTGTAATGGTTCAAGATTAATAATCACGCCCACAATGAGTAATGACTCTGTGTAATTGTTCAAACTTAAAAATCACCGCCACACAAAGTCATGACTTTGTGTAATGGTTCAAGATTAATATTCACGCCCGCAATGAGTCTTGACTCTGTGTAATGGTTCAAACTTAAAAATCACTCCCACAATGAGTCACGACTCTGAGTAATGTTTCAAACTTTAAAATCACGCCCACAGTGTGTTACGTTTCTACTCAATAGTCTTTTCTATCAAGAGTCACGCCCACAATGAGGCATGACTCAGATTAATGTGTAAAGAACTTGCCAAATATAGAACAATAAGTTCACAGTGAGTCATATGTTTTGACTCAGCCGAAATAGAGTCATGTATATATGATTTAAGTTCAATGTGATTCATCTTTAAATTGGTGATATAATCCCTTGATTTTAGAGAAGTTGATTAGGGTGGACTTTCCTTTGTAAATGAATTTTAATAATTGAAATCTTCCTTGATTCATGGATTTAATATCGGATAATATCCTGTTAAGCTGATTTTCTAATAATATTGGATAATATCATGTTAATGAAAGGGTATTTTTGTTCATTTTAATCAACTTTCACACATACAAGTATCATCAAAAAAGGCAGGGGCCTATTCGTATAGCACTCTTATATCAAGGGCCTATTGGTATAAAACCCAATTTTTAATCCTTAACCACGTGGCCTAAATGATTGTTTGTTACAACATAACCAATCGATCTAGAGACCCGATACAATCTTCATTCTTCAATTTTCCAAATTTTACAATCTAGGTAGACAATATCAAACAATGTCTTAAACTATATGGAGAGTCCTTTTCTTATAATCACGTCCTCACATAAGTTACCTATCTTTTTAGTCAATGTAGGATGGATTTTTTTAAAAAAAAAAATGGCCATTGGAGAATATTCTTCATATCTGTGACATGCATGCCAAAAATTACAGCAATACGACACTCGGTTTCCAAAATACAAATTGCGAAAAATATGACAGTATCTAACGATTATAAGTTTTCACAATCTGTATTTTAGAAACCGAAATTCACGTCATTGTGATTTTTGGCATGCACGGCATACATCAGAAGAATATCTAATCCAACAGTCGGTTTTCTAAAATTCCCATCCTAGATTGATTAAAAAGGCAAGTCCTCATAAGAAAATTACGCACCATATGGATTATGGTCATGGAAGGGAGTTAGCTACATTCGTCGAATTATTTATTAAGTTTAGTAAGAGCAACTCTAATGGTCCAGCAGAAAGGCCAGCCATAGCAAAATTTTAGCTACTCTCAAAAATAAAGCTTCAACGGTTAATCCAAAAACCCTTTAAGATTTGTCTCAACTCCTGCTATCTGTTTCCGAGACATAAAAAATTAATGCACGGGAATTTGTTTGGTTGTTAGAGAAGAGAGAGAGATAAAAAGCGAGAGTCAAAAATTATCTTGCACCATTGGAATACATATAACCAAATATCTTGCCATTTAAATAATAGCTAGCTAAAAAATGAATTTGGATAGCCAAAATTGACTTTTATTATTGGAGATGCACCAATATATTCAATTATGACCCCTCCATATTCTATATTCTTTCATATCAAAGTATGGTGCTTTGTTTGATACTGAAATGTTATAAATGATGTGACGTTGAGTAAATTTTTATGTTTAATTTGGTTCATTGTGGACATCTTTTATGAAATGTACAAGTATAATTTCATTAATTAATTAAAGTTTCCTAGCTATAATTTTCCAAATACGTAGACTTAGAAAATACAAATTAGAGTCAAATTAAGGTTCCGTTTGGATTAGCTTTGCCTAAAATTATTAAGAGATGGAGTGGTAATTACTTCTAGATATGATTCGAGGGGTGATATGATGATTTAACAATACCATGATGCAACCTTATTGTATGCTTATAAGTTAATTACTTCATCAATACGTGATCTTGTCATGATAAGAAAGTTGATGTGATATATTATGTTAGCTATCATATTTATTTGTAATGACATTGTGTCTTCTATTGTCATGTTACATGATAGGATAGGAGATGGTAAAAGGGTTAATTGTGTATTGCAATATTTAAATCACATCATAAAATTTCATGTGGTTTAATTACAAGCACCGGTTAAAAAATAAAAACTAGTAAGACTCTTCATATGGGCAAATTTTCAGATTTTCCAAACAGCCCCTAACACTTGTCAACAAATCCATACCAATAAGTCCTAACAAAAATGGAAGCCTTCTTTTTCAAGGGGAACAAGATAGGTCGTTTGACCCTTAAAACTTCAAATTATGCTAATCGGTTTTTGACATAGTAATCACAAGTATGTTTAAAGGAAAATGCAACAATAAAAAATAAAGACTAAATAGTAGAACATAACCGAGTAATCCTACCAATATCATTATCTTCACCAATTACTAAAACATAGCTGATTTATTCTTTTTCTGCATTCCAAAAAGATAAAAATAAAAAATAAATAAAAACTTTGTACATGCCAAAAGACATATAAATATAAATGTAAAAATGTTGTTTATTGTTGTATCTAATTACTTGAAAAATCAAAAAAATTAAACCTATAGGCCAAGTATCATCTAAATTCCTCTACGTTATAAGCCTAAGATGAAACCATGTTTTCATTCCAAGATTTTACATTTACCTTGGGTCATACACTCATAGAAAACAAAGAAAAACTAATACAAATTGATGCCCCAAACTGTTACACATTTTCATATTTTCATTTTTCTATGTAGCATATATAGTTTATTATTTTTTTATTTATTTTGTAAACATATATAGTGTATTATATACTAAGCCCAAATTGATGCCCTAAAAATTGAAAAAAAAAAAAATGATGCCCGAACCTTTTGTGCTTGCCCTTAAGGCCGGCCCTGATTGGAGAATATTCTTCATATCTGTGACATGTATGCTAAAAATTACAGCAATCTGGCACTCTGTTTCTAAAATATAGATTGCGAAATATATGACAGTATCTAACAATTATAGATTTTCACAGTTTATTTTAGAAACCGACTATCACGTCACTGTGGTTTTTGGCATGCATGGCATACATTGGAAGAATATCTAATTCAACGGTCGGTTTTCTATAATTCCCATTCTAGATTGATTAAAAAGGCAAGTCCTCACATAAAAAAGTCCTCATAAGAAAATTACTCACCATATAGATTTTGGTCTTGGAAGGGAATTAGCTACATTCCGTCGAAATATTTATTAAGTTTAGTAAGAGCAACTCTAACGGTTCAGTAGAAAGGGCAGCTATAGCAAAATTTTAGCTAATTGCAAAAATAAAGCTTCAACGGTTAATCCAAATGCCCCTTTAAAATTTGGCTCAACTCCTACTATTTGTTTCCAAGACATGCGTACAAAATTAATGCACAGGAATTTGTTTGGTTGCTAGAGAAGAGAGAGATAAAAAGCGAGAGTCAAAAAATAACTTGCACCATTGGAATACCTATAGCCAAATATCTAGTCATTTTCATAATAACTAGCCAAAAAATGAATTTGGTTAGCCAAAATTGACTTTTATTATTG
>JAESVK010000645.1:2251385-2267215 GCA_017140935.1 Hamamelis virginiana | reverse complement strand
TAGCGGGTATCTAGCCAAAAAATGCCTTGGACATAAATGAGTTCGTCACACGCATACTAATATAATTTTGGTTAATTTCACCTACTTTTTGATGGACTTGAGGATTGGCCATCACATCTTTGAAAATTTCTCCGCACCATTTCCTCAAGGAATGTAGCAACAAAACCGTTCCTCTCTTCCCAACAGAAAATTCAAAAATAGTAATAAGAAAGGGCTGGGTGCCATGTGGCGACATCGATGCGAGGAAGGAAAGTATCTTTGAAGTTAACTTCTATTGGTGGAAGCTCAGAGCCCGAAAATGAACCCACATGAAGATGTACAAATTTTATTTGATTGGAAGCTCCATGGTTATAGGATTCAATATCGCCTCAATGCCAAAGACAGATTGCTACAATTTTTTGGAAGCACCCAATTCAGACATCAAATGAAACTCCATTCAGATAAGTCCTTTCTCTTAAGTTTCATGTTGATTTGTGATAGTTAATGTGCTTAAGTCGATGTGTTGACATTATAAAGCATAGATTTGTTCCGTTATATGCATTTTAATTTTCTAATTAATCTATCTCGGCAATTTTCAATCGGCACATTGAAAATCACAATTAGAAATTTGACTTCTACTGGCTAACCATTTTTCTCTTTGATTTATAAACTTTAAGAAGATTGAATTTCTTCTCAAACTCAAAATAATCAATGCTTAAATCTATATTTCATACTAGGGAACGTCACCTTTGCAGAGCTTGGTTCATATGTTGGAATATACATATCAAGCATGTTAGAGGAGGGTCCAATTTTCACATAGCTTTTTCAGTAGGTATGTGGAATTTCCCAGGTCGGAACTCTAAGTATTCAACCTTCACACATTTGTTAAAGTTAAGATCGGTGTATAGACGGAATAATTTCTCCACATCTGCCAACTTAAAATATGCAAGAGTGACATTGAATATTACCCACAAAAACTACAATAGATATGGGGATTAGAACCTATCACACAACCTATTTACGTGCTTGCGCCAAGTGATTGCCGCATATAATAATAGTTTATCAAGCTTTGAAAATTGCTTTGATACGGCTCAACTACCCGTATAATTTGACTGCTAAATTTTGAGAAAATTATCTAAAAAAGAATAGTTACTTTATTGTTTCTTGCAGTTAGCCTAAAGACAGCACTAAAGAAAATTATCTAAAAAAGAATGGGGATTATTCATCATCTAAGTGTAATTAGCACATGAAATGTTTAGTTAATTTTCCATCAATTGAACTGGATCAACTTGCACCAGCCCATGTACCTAGAATCCATTAGGTCAACCCGGTTAGGCAAGAGTCCTCTGTGTGTCCTCTTCATTCAGCTATATAAGGGTCATCATCCTTGATTATTGGTCAGTCTTCTTTTCTGCATTGAGAGCTTCATTATTCTTCTTCATATTATCTTGGAGACTGACTTGGGCGTCGGAGATCTTGCGGCTGGCACCACACCAGTGTCCAAGCAATTCTTCACACTCACTTCTTACTTTGTGCAGGAAAAGCTTATTGTTATTATCTTGGACGAAATTCGGTAATAACAGTGGTCTTCTGGAGCTAGGCTTTGGATTGGCAGAAATATGTAGGATGAAACTGTTGTAGCATGCTAACTTTACAATTCAGAGTAATTGTTAGTTCTCTATTTGATGGTTACTGCTCTTCCAGTACATTTGCCTTGTTCTACTAGTTTATATACAATAACACCTCAGCCATTCTAAAGTTATAGTTCCTTAGTGGAAGCTTTCAGGCTTTCGGTGATCATGGAAATGGGTTCGTAGGAGATGGTCCAAATAGTTCTGGTTCAATTTAGATTTCAATAAATAAAATGTTTTATATTGAATTCTTTATGCATATTATTTTAAACCCCTTCCATCGATGTATTCTGTAAGTTCAAGACCTAAAACAATTAATTGTATAATAAATCAAAATTAATTTTTTAAAATATCAGATTTATTCTTTTCATAGCATTTTTTGAGTATTTTCACTTAATTTTTTTTAGAATTTTCACTACAATTGACATTTTGACTGCATTTTTACATTGTTAGAGCATCTTCACTGCCATCTTCGCAATGGTTAATGAAATTTGGCCTCTCCTTAATGATGGTAAAATGGAAAAAAGCAGCATTATTGTACATAGTTATAGGATCCTTCACTTTACCTTCAAGTAGGTAACAAAAAATAAACACAGGAAAATGCATCCCTCATTTGAGAATACTGTTTCAAACATGCTTTATATTGAAGAAGCTAGTGGTAAATTCGTGTCGGTGTTAGTTTCATCGGTCTGATCGAAACATACCAGCGTTGAAGCATGATGTGCAACATACCAGCGTTGAAGCATGAATTGCACATCGGTGAGAATAAGAGAGGAGGATTCGCACATCAGTGAGGACATTGGTGAACGTTTGAGCGCCAAAGATAAGCTCAATTTCGGACATTGCCATCACTCATGGTGAGAACGTCAGCAAAGACTCCCAGGCGCTGATCGTCTTCGACGAACATGCTTCGTCTCACTTTCTTTTTCTTTCTCTATACCTCTCATCTCTATCTCTGTGCTTCTCTCTCCTCTGGCAGTAACAAGGATGAAAAGATGAAAAGAGGAAGATAAATAGGATGAAAAGATGAAAAGAGGAAGATAAATAAAGATTTAAGAGACAGTAGGGATATTTTTGTCCAAACGATGGTATACAATAAAGATTTCTAAATAAGGACTCAAGGCTAATTTCTTGGAGTATGAGCAGTGTTAAACATTCTATTCTAAAAATGTATTTCAAATGAAATTTTTTTTTTTTTTTTTTTTTTTTTTTTTATTAATATATAAAAATTTTTTTAAAAAAAAAATTTTTTTTTTTTTTTTTTTTTTTTTTTGAGTCATTCATTAGACTTATGAGCTATACAATAAGAGAGAGTCTTTTTATTTTCCTTAAACCATCCCCACCCTGATGAAGGCGGGACTCAAACCCGTATTCCAAATGAATTTAAACAAAGTTATTTTTTGACTCCCAAAATATTATCCCAACTTAATAAAGAGAGTTTGCTAAAACGAAAGGAAAGGTCATGTGCTGCATCACCTAAACACACCTTGAATCCATTTATGGTTTTTTTTTTTTTTTTTTTTTTCCATTGCAATTTCCCAAACAAATTCCTGGCGATGTGAAATTTGCACAACCGGCAAATGAAGGTCTACTTAGGGTGTGTTTGGCACGCAATTAATTAGAAGAGATAATTATAAGCACTCTTATGGTAAGCATACCCACAAGAATTTAAGCAACTTTTAGAATTTCTTTTCTTCAATAATCCAATTTAACAAAGTACCATCTTATTGTCCATATGTACATAACGGTCCATTTGGAATATTTTCAACTTATGCTATTAAAGCAGAAGCAGAAGAGAAGCAAAAGTCCAGTATTGTAGAAGCAGAAGTCAGTTGTGTTTCCACTTCCACAACCCCAACTCCCTCAACAACTCTCTGTGCAACTTTTCTTCTACTCTTCTTCACGTAAACGGCTTCATTTTCACGTTTCTTTCGCTCAGAAGAGTTGGACGTTTTCGTTCTTCCTTTTCCTCCTCATTAGTATCCTCAAAAGGCCGTTTCGTACCACATGGTTCTGTCATTTTTCCTATAACCTAGAATGATTGTAAGAAAATTAGGGTACAGAATGCAAATATGAATGAAAGACTTGCCGGTACAGAATGCAAATATGTAAATACCTAAGCAAACTCAATTAAGTACTGAGAAATCCAACAGAATATGATATTACAATTACCATGTCAATGAGGTAAAACAATTGGACAAATTTATCTGATTTCTTCTTAAATAATATTTCACTGGAAATTAAGTTTCTAAAACTTTGCCTAAGCCAATGCCAGTGCATGGATAGTTCACTAATCTCTATCCTCATCCATTATTTACATTTTGCCATGCAATATGAGTTGACATGAATGGTGGAATATGAGGACATAAGAGCTGCATGGTGCCTAAAATGCGCAGGAACACCTCTAATCTAAAAAATAGAAGCACAAATATTTATAAATAAAGTGTAAAAAGAATGTAAAATGGATTAAATTAGACATTAATCCCAACTCATCTTTCAAACCTTGGGAAACAAATTAAGTAAGTGGGTATATATATATGTATGTATACACACTATATCTTAGTTTATTTAAGCTGCCTTTAGAGGATAACCAAGTCCAATTTAACTCATCGACCAATTTTGGAGCAAAAAACAAGTAATTAGTTAACTCGATGGTTTGAAGAAGGGTTCTTGAAACTAGAAAATGGAGGAAAAGATAAGTATCATTAAATGTTTGGTTAATAGGGGAAAAGAACAGTATTCGGCCCATAACTGCCGAATACATAAGAGTACATTCGACACTAGATGGCCGAATATTCAATACCTCATTCGAATTGTTGTAGTCGAATGAAATGTATCATATTTGACAACAACAATTCGAATGAAGTGTTGAATATTCGGCTATATAGTGTCGAATGTACTATTATGTACTCGGCATTTACAGGCTGAATGTACTCTTATGTATTCGGCATTTACAGGCCGAATATGAACTTTTAAAACCAAAAATACAGTTATCTAACAACACATTTAACATTCGAACACTCAAATACTAACATCAACAATTTAAACTTGTTATTTTCAGTCCGAACCCTAATCACAATCACAAAACTAAACTATATCATCATTCACAACACATTACCAATCACTTTCCAAAAATAAATCATACCAACGGTAGGGCGAAGACGAAGAAGATGGTGGCTGCTCGTGGCTTATGGAGTTTCAAATACTAGTGGCTGGTGCTTCTTGGCTCGTGTTGCTTCGTGGCTGGTGCTTGTGGCTCGTGGATGCTCGTGGCTACTTGTGGATGAAGAACCTTGTGGCTGCTCGTGGATGGAGTGCAATGGCTGCTCGTCAATGATGGAGTGCAATTGCTGCTCGTGGCTCGTCGATGATGGAGTGTAAATGGTATTGCTGCTCGTGGCTTGCCGAATGGTTTCGTTTCAAAATTCTTTCCTTTGTTTTTTTTTTTTTTTTAAAAAAAAAAATTCAAACAAATCATAAATTGGGTTGCATAAAGATTTGTGTCTAGTATTTAGACTTATTGGCTTTTTTGGTATTTTAAAAAAAAAAAATTGGTTTAGTAATGGGTTGCCTATAAAATGGGTGGGCTGTAATTAGAAAAGGGTAAAAATGACCAATGAATATTTTAAATGGGCTACCTTTAGTAAAATGGTGGGCTGTTTATAGCCCCACCCTTAAACAAAAGCTCCTCATGTTTTTCTTAGAAGTAGGGGTCTTTGTTGCATCATCCTAAAAGAAAAAAAAAAATACTTATTTATTTTTCCTTTTTAATCCTAATAGACTTGGAGTATGCTTTTGTGCACCAAAAGCAACATTTTGTGCTTATACTTCTCTATCTATATACAGGCACATAGTTTGCAGTAAAAAAGTACAAAATTTTAATCCATCTCCAAGCCTGCACAAACAACAGGAATTATTAAAATAGACCAATTGATTTTAAATGAAATGATGCCGTCCAGCATTTCTCATATATTGTCATATCGAAACCCAATGCAGACTATGTTGGTTCTACATACCATCGTTTTACCTCTGGATTTTGTTCCATAAATAGGAATAAAAATGTTTATTAGAAAAGTAAGAAGTAAATTGTCATCTCTCGCTTCTTAGCTGAATTTAAGTATAAAACAACGGCACATGGTACTTGTGAAATTTTATGGCTTCGTTCATTTCTTACTCGACTTGGCTTTCCTCTACCTAATCCTGCCTATCTCCACTACGATAACCAAGCTACAATCAAGATTGGTTTGATTAAGTTCTTCATGAATGTACCAAGCGTATTGAAGTCAATATTCATTTTATTCGTGAAAAGGTTATGAATGGCCTTAAATCCACTGTGGAAGTTCGTTCTTCAACTCAACTAACTGATATCTTCACTAAATATGTTTAGTTTAATTTGTTAAAGACCAGTGTGTCCAAATTGAGCCTTGATTGACATCTTTGCTCGATCTTGAGGGAGAGTATTGAAAGATATGAAATATATTATTTTAGTATGACTATTATTGTAACTTCACCCATTCATATTGTCTATACTACTTATAAAAGTCTAAATGATGGAAAAACTTTTGATTCACTAAAATATCCTTATAGTAAATAGTAATAACTCTTATGCCCTCCTATAATTTTAATTACTTTAAATCTCTTTAACTTCTTTATTAGAAATCTTCTTTTTAATTACTTTTTTTTTATTCTTAATAACTTTAGAACTGCCCATTCTTTATCAATTAACTTTTCTTATTTGAGTATAATTCTTTTTTAAAATAAAAATTTATTATACTGTAGTTGTGCATTTTTTATTTTTTATTTTATATATACAGTTCTGATATGATTAGCCCGGCTGGATTGAATAAGTTGCGGTCAAAATATTTTTAGCCATTGGATGTCATGAACGGCATGGATTGGGCACAAGGATCAAGTAAAAAAAATTATTCACGTGGTTGGGCTGTTCTTTCTCTCTCCTTTCTTATTCCTCTCTCTCTCTCTCTCTCTCTCTCTCTCTCTCCTCTCCCTCATCTCACCCTCGTTGTGAAGCTGCTGCAGCTGGTCGGGCACTAGATCTCCGGCGACGGCGCATCAGGTGCAAGATCTACACTCTCTCTATCTCTCTCAGTTCTTCTTCTTCTCTCTCAGACTCATTGTTCGTTTTCAGTTTTCGTGACCCGCCTCTGTGACCCCACTGTGAAGAGGAGAGAAACCCGACCCTTCTGCACTTCACAGAGCCGCCGTCGCTGCTGCCAAGAGCCCCACGACATGTACACTCTCTCTCTATCTATCTCTCTCTTACTCTCCCAATTCCTTCATTCTTCACAAAATTACTGATAATATTGTTCATTTTATGACTTGTTCGAATGATTATGATACAAATGAGTGGTGATTTTCCTTTTCATTTGTGTAATAAATTAATCATATATCTCTCTAGTTTGACAGGGTCCCTTTTTTTTTTTTTTTTAATTAAACCATTTTATATTTTTAATTGTGGCATGAATGTAGCTCTTCCTCTTCATTTGTTAGGGTTATTGTTTTTTGGTTTTTTTATTTATTTTAATACAGCAAATCAGAAAAATCATTTGTGGATTTCTGCTAATTAATATGAGAAATGAGAAATGTAAAATTGAGGGTAATTTATGTGATGTGAAAAGTAGAATGTATTTCATTTGTTTGAAAAATGAAAATTGAGGGTAATTTCTGGATTTCTCTCTCTCTCTCTAGTTTGACAGGGTCCCATTTAATATTTTGAATCAAAAAAATGAATGTAGCTCTTCGTCTTCATTTGCTAGTTATTTTTTTATTTTTATTTTTTTGATTTTGTAGCTATCAATTGGAAAATGAAATTGAGAAAGCCCTCTGTGGGTTCATGCATGTATTTCTCATCATTTTTTTATTTATGTTTTTCTTTGGGTCATGAAGATATGATAATTTGATAATTTTGCAATTGTAGTCATGGCATCATTTGAAGGTAGCTCAATCAATACCCATCGAGGAATACAAAAGTTATGTAATTGTAGGCTTAGGAAGCCATGTGAAGTTAGGATTGCATATTCAAAACAAGTCAATTTTGGAAGGTTTTTTTAAGTGATGAGATCATCCAATGATCATAAGTTAGCTGACTTAGATCTAAGTCAGCATTAACTTACTATATATATTTTGTCATTAGCTGAATTTGAGGATAACAAATTGGCCCTAATATTATTAAGATTTTTTTATTTATTTTGATAATACATAATTAATTTTTGTTTTGATAACATTTAAAACTTTATACCACAAGGTCCAATTTTTGAAAATGACAAGTTCTTTAGAACATCTAATCCAATTTTCTATTTGTTATGTTAGGAGCATATTATCAAAGAATTCCTGAATTTAGAACTTTATACCACGAGGTCTAATTTTATACTATAAGTTCCTTAAGATTTCAAATTTTTTATTTGTTATATTAACAATACCTTTAAATGAAATACTTATATCAAGGATTTATAGGTATGTTAAAAAAAATATTCTTATTGCAATGATTAATTGAGTCACTTTTCATTTTACGACAACTTCAACCATTATCGCTAAAACATACTTTTAGTAACAATTTAATTAATCATTGCAAAAAAATTTTGCAAGAAAGTACAGGTTCGTCATTAAATGGCATTGTTTTGCGACCCATTTATAATTTCATCGCTAAATGGTACTTTCGTGACAAAGTTTTTTATTATCGCAATTAATCACTTTCGGCAACAATATTGTCTTTCATCGCAAAAAATGACTATTGCGATAAAAGTGTAAGTTTGTAACAATATGTCACTTTTTTGTGATACATTTGTAATTTTGTCCCTAAAAGCCATTTTATTTTGCGACAACATTAGTCATTGTCACAAAACATTACTTTTAGATACAAAAATTTGCTAGTTGCCGATAGTGATATTTAGCGACACACTAATAGATTTGTCACAACAAATCAATTTTGGTGACAAATCCTAATTTTGTTGTAATATATCACTTTTTGCAACAAACATATTTGTCGCAAATATGTGGGAAAGTATTTGCGATAAGAATTAGCGACAACATAATATTTTTGTCGCAAATAAATATTGCTTTAGTACTTCTTAGCCACAAAATGAATTATTGTCGGAAAATATAGTCTTTTGGGACAAAATTATTTGTCGCAAAAAAAATTTGTTGCAAAAGGGTCAATTTTTTGTAGTATATGGAAGCTTTTTTAAGTGATGAGATGATCTAATGGCCATAACTGCTTAGCTGACTAGATTATTAATATATATATATATGAGTAATTTTCTTATAAGGACTTCCTTACATGAGGACTTGGCTTTTTAGTCAATGTAAGATAATAATTTTGAAAAACAGACCGTTGGATTAGATATTCTTCCAATGTATGCCATACATGCCAAAAATTACAGTGATCTAACGGTCGGTTTTGAAAATACAGACTGTGAAAAATTGTGACCATTAGATATTTTCTTAAGTTTTCATATTCTGTATTTTAGAAACCGACAGTCATATCATTGTGATTTTTGGCATGCATGTCATACATAGAGAGAATATTCAATCCAACAGTCGATTTTTCAAAATATCCATCTTACATGGGCTAAAAGGCCAAGTCCTCACATAAGGTTATGTGAGGACGTCCTCATAAGAAAAGGACTTATATATATATATATATATATATATATATATATATATATATATATATATATATATATATATATATATATAGTCATGACAAACGTAATTTCTCAAATAATTAAATATTGTGAAATTCACAATTTATTTCTTAGTTTCAAGAACAAAAATGAAAATTTTCTAATTATTTTAATAAAATTGTAAATATTTTATCTTAATTGTATTGATCACTCTATTACTCAAAGTTGAAGTTTTTTATTTTTCATTTTTTTTTATAAAAAGATTATTACGTGGTGCAATGCTAGTTATTATAAATATAAGAGATGTCCTAATACAAGACACATGTTCTCTAAAAAAAATAAAAATACTACACATCTGATTCTCTTTTAATCCTATTATTCTTTTAATCCAAGCCCTTCATCTATACCCATAATTAAAGGTAATTAAAGGGAAAGATGAGAGGTACGGTCAAGCAGAAAAGGTTCCTCTTAGGGCTTTTTTTTGGGATGTGTGTGTGTGTGTGTTGGGGGGGAGGGGCGTGGTTTAGAGGGTATCTAGCCAAAAACGGAAAAATGATCCAAAAGTCCCACAGTTTGGAGTGTTACACCATGAGATCCAGTTTTATACCATGAGGTTCATAAGATTCAAAATTCCTTTACCTATTTGTTATGTTAAAAGATTTTCGGACTTAGTGGTATAAATTGCTTATGTTAGGGTCTTTTGGGTATGTAGCTCAGCCAAAAAGGCCTTGGACATGAATGAGTTCATCACAGGCATACTAATATAATTTTGGTTAATTTTAACCTACTTTTTGATGGACTTGAGGATTGGCCATCACGTCTTTGAATATTTCTCAGCACCATTTCCTCAAGGAACGTAGCAACAAAACCATTCCTCTCTTCCCAACAGAAAATTCAAAAATAGTAATAAGAAAGGGTGGGGTGCCATGTTTGGTTAGTAAAACGACATTGACCTTCTCGATAAGATCGAGGAAGGAAAGTATCTCTTAAGTTAACTTCTATTGGTGGAAGCTCAGGGCCCACATGAAGGTGAACAAATTTTATTTGATTTGAAGCTCCATGGTTATAGGATTCAATATCGCCTCAATGCCAAAGATAGACCGCTACAAAATTTTTGGAAGCACCCAATTCAAACATCAAATGAAACTCCATTCAGATAAGTCCTTTCTCTTAAGTTTCATTTTGATTTGTGCGATTTCATGTGCTTAAGTCGATGTGATGACATTATAAAGCATAGATTTGTTCCGTTATATGCATTTTTTCTAATCAATAATTTTGTTGCAAAAGGTTATTTGCGATAACAATTAGTGACAAAATGATAAATTTGTTGTAAAAATGGTTTCCCACCAATTTTTTTGTGGAAAAGTATTTGCGACAAGAATTAGTGACAATATAATATTTTTGTCGCAAAGAAATATTGTTTTAATACTTCTTAGCCACAAAATGAATTATTGTCGCAAAATATAGTCTTTTGCGACAAAAAATTATTTGTCGCAAAAAAATTTATTGCAAAATGGTCAATTTGTTGTAGTATATGAAGGCTTTTTTAAGTGATGGGATGATCCAATGACCATAAGTGCTTAGCTGACTAGATCATTACTATATATATATATATATAAGTTTAAATATCCTATATAATCATAAAAGTAAATAAATTTGTATGGTTCCAAACAATTCTACCAATCAAAAATCATAATAATAGTGCATTTCTAATTGATTGAAGATTACTTATAAATAGAACGGAGTAGTTCTTTTTGAATTGAACTCAATTTATCAAACCCTATAAAACTTCATTAATCACAACAAAAGTATTATAAATTAAATTGAAATTCTTTTACAAGCACAGTCCAATAAAACTCTACCAATCTTCTTGATTCAATTGTTTTTTTTTTTTTAATTATAAATACTAACAAATATATAGATCGAACTCAATTGCTCTAAAAATTAAATATTATATAATTCACACTTCATTTATTATTTTCAAGAAAAAACAAATATAATTTGACTAATTGTTCTATTATAGTTTTTATTTATAAATACCGATTCATAACAATACCAGACTTAATTTCTCAAATAATTAAATATTGTGAAATTCACAATTTATTTCTTAGTTTCAAGAAAAAAAATGAAAATTTTTTAATTATTTTAATAAAATTGTGAATATTTTATCTTAATTGTATTGATCACTATATTACTCAAAGTTGAAGTTTTTTATTTTTTATTTTTTTATAAAAAGATTATTACGTGGTGCAATGCTAGTTGTTATAAATATAATAGATGTCCTAATACAAGACATATGTTCTCTAAAAAAAAATAAAAATACTACACATCTGATTCTCTTTCAATCCTATTATTCTTTTAATCCAAGCCTTTCATCTATACCCATAATTAAAGGGAAAGATGAGTTACCTGTTATCAACATTTCTTCCCATTGTTGCCTTGTACATGTTGAAAAGAAAGTATTTAATTTCAATATCAAAAATGTAAATTCACATACACCCATCACTCACTCAAATTTTTTTAATAATTATATTTTACTCCCGCAACTTTATTTTATTATGTTTTTCCCCCAAGATTACTTTCCCTAAAATCCATTTTCAGACCTAAAAGTCATATTCGAACGCCATAGCAGCACCTTCTTTGTAGATCTGCAGGAGAGAGAGAGAGAGAGAGAGAGAGAGAGAGAGAGAGAGAGAGAGATTCATCACAGCCGAGATCAACGGCTATTTCTGCAAAGCCATATTTGGACCCCTTTTCTGCAAGTAACCTCCTTCGCAAGATCTGCAGGGGGAGAGAGAGAGAGAGAGATAGCTAGATTCGTCGGGGAGAGGGAGAGAATCACCGAGGAGAAATGGGGCTTTGATGGGAGACGCAGGCAAGGACTGGTTCGCCGAGAAGATGAAGGGCTTCGTTCATGGGCAGCCATGGCTGTGTGATGAAGCTTGGATCGCGGGGGAGAAGGAAGGTCCAACGATCATATTTTTCCTTACTCAAAAATTTGTGTTAAAATTCAGTATATATAGGTTTAAGTTTTAGTAAAACTCAAATTTGATACATGTTTGAGTCAGGATTGGAGAAGATTTTTTTGCCTTTTTTATCCAAATTTGAAATTGAGGAAGGATTTAGGTTAGGATTGGAGATGCTTTAATTAAAGCCTTGGTTCTGTACTTGGGAATAATAGCAGCACTAAAGCGAGTCCTCAAATGTCATGTGCATGGCAATAGTGTTTACACACGCATCAAGAGTGTTCCAAGTAGCTTATTAATAAAGGGAAAATTTGCAAACACAAAAAACAAGGGTGGGATCTTGTACTACTTAACATCAATGTTATAAAACCCGGACTGGACTGGTCGGTTCAACCGGTTGAACCAGGAATCGGTCCCCTCTCCGGTTGGTTTAACCCACAAAAATCCATTTAAAAAAAAAAAAACCGTTCAACTCGGCGGTTCAACCAGTCAACCCGGTTAAAAAACCGGTCAACCTGTTTTGTTTTGTTTTTTTTTTTTAATTTTTTTTTTTTAAAGTGCTAAAATAACTAAAATAGTCCCAATATTTTTAAAATCTCTTAAAGCCAAGAAAGCTAAAAAGACAAATTAGTCTAAAAAAATCTCAAATAACCAAAAGAAACCCAAACACCTAATTTAATAATATATTATTCTTATCTTGCATTTAAAAAAATATATATAATAAAGATTAATCAATGGTAATTATCAATTTTCAATTTTGATGACTGCACATAAATTCAAATATATGAATTGATTGTACAAACATTTTTTAAAAATTATATTTTGAAACATATATTTACAACTTTTATTCTAATAAATAAATAAATAATATATTTATGACGTTATGGTTCAACCCGATTGACCCAACAGTTGAACTGGTTGACCTTTAACCAGGTAACTTTTCCGGTTCAATGAACGATCTAGGTTTTAAAACAATGCCTAACATACGTTTAATCTTGTTTTTTATTTTTTTTGGAAAATAGCAATTTCCCAAACAAATTCCTTGCCATGTTAAATTTGCACAATCCCCAAATCAAGAGGCGCTTGGAACTCGGGAGTGTTCATATGAAAACAGATGACATTAGGGCTTTTAAGTGGTCGTTGTTGTTGCTCTCAATCTACAAGCAAGGACTATAAAGATCCAGTTGAGTTCATGGTTGTTATCAATCAAAATCGGTGAGTTGCTTCCTCGCTTGCAAAGATACCTACGTCAATACATATGTATGTACACACACATTGTTGCTTAAGCAATGTTTAAAAGACTGCAACTTGTGTTCTCAACTAGGAGTGAGTCTTTGATACACTCAATAACCCAACTGGGTTTTGTTCAATTGGATGATCCATCAGAACATATCATTAGGTATTTCTCATCATCATTCAAGCAGAGATCATCGGAATCAAAAGAAAATAAACAGTCTTTCGCAGTGTCTTATCTCAAAAATTCTTGTGGCTTGTCCTTAGAAAGTGCTATCGCTACATCTAAAAAGTTAGATCTTGAAACCCCAGAAAATGCAGATTCTGTCCTCGCCCTACTCAGAAAATTTGGATTCTCCAAAACCCACATTTCAAAACTCGTGAGCAAACGCCCAGGAGTTTTGTTTGCCAATCCCGAACAAATCCTTTTGCCCACACTCGAATTTTTCTATTCAATAGGCGTTTCAAGCGATGACCTTCCTACGATCGTCTCAAAAAACCCATCTTTCTTATCTTATAGCTTGGATAAGAAACTTCGTCCTAAAGTTGCTTCCTTGAGAAAACTTGGAGTTCCCCCATACCTTATCTCGTTATTCATAACCAATTTTCCCCGTGCAGCAATGCAAAATAACGAAAAGTTTACTGAAAGTGTTGACATGGTTATCAAAATTGGAATCCACCCCTCGAAATATGCATGCAATCCAAGTGTTCTCTGAAATGAGTAAATCAACCTGGGAACATAAAATGGAGGTTTATAGGAGTTGGGATTGGTCTGAAGATGATGTTTGGAGGGCATTCAAACTGCAGCCCATATTAATGAATATATCTGAGAAGAAAATAGTAAGCACAATGGATTACCTTGTGAACAAGATGGGCTGGCAGTCGGCGAATGTTGCTAAAAATCCAACGGTTGTTTTTTATAATTTGGAGAAGAGGATCATACCAAGGTTTTCAGTAATCAAAGCTCTAGTTTTGAAGGGTATGAAAAAGAGAGAGCTCAGTTTAGGTACATTTTTGAACCTATCTGAGAAGCTTTTCCTGGATAGGTTTGTGACCAAATATCAGGAAGAGGTTCCTCAACTGTTGAATATCTATGAGGGGAAAATGGGTCCTCAGGAACTTGGTTTTGCATTGGCAGAAATATGTGGGATGAAACAGCCGTAGCTGTAGCATGATAACTCCACGATTCTGAGTTATTATTAGTTCTCTATTTGATGGTTACTACTCTCTTCCAGTTCATTTGCTTTGCTGTACTAGTACTGTTTTGAATGTTAGAATTGTTTCTACCATCTTCTGCTGGGGAACAAATTTTATTCTCTGTTCTGCTTATCAAGTTTGATTTAAATTTAGAAGTTGGTTGATTATTTTCAACTTTGTAGCATTGTTGTACGGCTTAGTTTAGTTGTTCAACATTTAACTGAAGCTACTTCTTGATGAGCCTATTGAGTTGGGTTTTGTTGGATGGCTTATGTTTTGTGGCTAGATATATAAATATAAATGAAGCAGGTGGAAGCAGTATATTTACTCGTGAGTGCTTCAATTCTATGCTAGTTGCCTGCCTATTTTCATCAAATTGCTCAAATCATAATTATACATAAGATCAAGACAGTTAATGATTTGATATGTTTTTTATTTAACACCTTCCTATTTAATCCAAACAAGCAAAATAGCCTAAGTCAATTCTGTCAGGTTGTAAATTGCATGGAAGGTTTGTGGAAAAGTACAGCAAAGCACCATTTGAGAGATTCACCAAACTGCTGTACAGATGGAACAACCCCTGCAAAATGTGAAGAGCCTAGAGGGGTATATGGGTATAAAAGGCATTGATGAGAATAAAAAGAGGGAATGTAAAACTCACCATTAAATTGTACATATTGTGCTGCACATGGAATAATTCTCCTCTGGCGAATTACTGATCCAATCTAAAAGTCTCACCCACTCTCTTTTGAAAACTGTCTGAGATTGATCTATGATCGGAGAGGTCAAGGAGAAAAGGTTCTTCTTAGGGCTTTTTTTGTGTGTGTGAGTAATTCGCCAGAGGAGAATTATTCCGTGTGTGTTACATTATGTACAATTTAATGGTGAGTTTTACATTCCCTCTTTTTATTCTCATCAATGCCTTTTATACCCATATACCCCTCTAGGCTCTTCACATTTTGCAGGGGTTGTTCCATCTGTCAAGCAGTTTGGTGAATCTCTCAAATGGTGCTTTGCTGTACTTTTCCACAAACCTTCCATGCAATTTACAACCTGACAGAATTGACTTAGGCTATTTTGCTTGTTTGGATTAAATAGGAAGGTGTTAAATAAAAAACATATCAAATCATTAACTGTCTTGATCTTATGTATAATTATGATTTGATATGTTTTTTATTTAACAC
>JAESVK010000645.1:2175355-2203567 GCA_017140935.1 Hamamelis virginiana | reverse complement strand
TAACAGCAAATATTACTGGTCTCACTCTAGCAACAATTGAACTTGCTACAGATAATGCTAAATAGATTTGATGAGGAAAATTATTGTCTTAAGGACAATGACTTAGGCCCCCATTTGGATCAGCATGGCCTAAAATTATTTTTGGAACTCAAGACGCCATCGATATAACAGTTGGGGTTATAATTGCTTTTTCATAATCACTTCTAATATAAAAACGTTTGAATGTAACATTAAAGAAATATAAGAAGAAATTTTTTTTAAAAGGAAAATGCAAAGTGGACCAAATTTTAGACCAAATTTTTTAAACCAAATGATGTGTACATTGTCTTGATTTTTGTGTATTTTTGAAATGCCAAAAATGCACAAAAATCAAGACTATATTATTGATTTTTGTGCATTTCAAAAATACACAAAAATCAAGACAATGTACACATCATTTGGTTTAAAAATTTTGGTCTAAGATTTGGTCCATCTAGCAGTACTCTTTTTTAAAATAATTCAAAGAAGGTAATCCAACTAAGGCTTATAAGTTGATTACTTCATGAATACGCGATCTTGTCATGATAAGAAATTTGATGTGATATATAATGTTAGCTTGTAATGACATTGTGTCTTCTATTGTCAGGTTGCATGATAGGATTGGAGATGGTAAAAGGGTTAATTGTATATTGCAATATTTAAATCACATGACATTTTCATGTGGTTTAATTACAAGCACTGATTAAAAAATAAAAACTAGTCACCCTTCATATGGGCAAAGTTTCAGATTTGGCAAACAGCCCCCAACACTTGTCAAGAAATCCATACTAATAAGTACTAAAACAAATGGAACCCTTCTTTTTCAAGTGGAACAAATTTTAGACCAAATTTTTTTTAAAGGAAAATGCAAAGTGGACCAAATTTTAGACCAAATTTTTTAAACCAAATGATGTGTACATTGTCTTGATTTTTGTGTATTTTTGAAATGCACAAAAATCAAAATTTTATTATTTTGACACATTATTTGGTTTAAAAATTTTGGTCTAAGATTTTGCCCATCTAGCATTACTCTTTTTTAAAATAATTCAGAGAAGGTAATCCAACTAAGGCTTATAAGTTAATTACTTCATCAATACGTGATGTTGTCATGATAAGAAAGTTGATGTAATATATCATGTTAGCTATCATATTTATTTGTAATGACATTGTGTCTTCTGTTGTCATGTTACATGATAGCATAGGAGATGGTAAAAGGGTTAATTGTGTATTGCAATATTTAAATCACATCATAAAATGTTATGTGGGCAAATTTTCAGATTTGCCAAACAGCCCCCAACACTTGCTTGTCAAGAAATCCATACCAAAAAGTACTAACAAAAATGGAACCCTTCTCTTTTAAGTGGAACAAGATAGGTCGTTTGACCCGTAAAACTTTAAAATATGCTAATCGGTTTATGACATAGTAATCACAAGTATGTTTACTGTCAAGGAAAATTATAAAAACCACTTTATTTACTGGCCTCTTTTCGCAATGCCAATTTAGTAATTACCATAAGAAGTTTAGTCCTTTTTGGTATGGACATAAAGAAGATTAATGCATTCCATACATTATGAATAAATTCGGTAACTGGTTAGAATAATTGTTTGATGTAAGCAATTGAAGCACGAAGCATTTCATCATGCTACAAAATCAAAACCCACCAGTAGATATCAAATTAAAGCAGCTCACACGAAATCTAGCAAATGAGACTGTTCTCAACGTAAATGTACAAATGAAGATGACAGCTCAAATAGAAGTTTTGGTCAGATACAAGTTACAGGGCAACTTCATCGCGCCAACAAGGCGACACGATCTCTCTGTATTGCCTGTGTCAAGTGGATATCAAAGAGCTCACACCGTATTGGCATCTCCAATTCATAGAAAGGATTCTTCAAGACATAATCCGCGTACAGTTCATAAATGAGTTTCAAGAGACCTTCCATGTGCTGTGTTCCTGGCTCACAGACCACGAAGAATTTCGTCCCTGCGAGGAAACAATTACTTCCATAATTTAACCTTTTTCTTATTCTGAAAAAGAAATATTGGCAGAAGTTTATGCGTTCAGAATCATACTAGAAATCACTTGAACGAGATATTAAACAATCCCAGGACCTCAAACATTCAGTATACATAAAGGATTAGTTCAACTCAATGCCAAAGATAGAAGGTTCATAAGCCAGACAAGTCCTGCGTATGAATCCAAGAGCAGAAATAAACAACAGCAAAACAAAGGCCAAATTCTCAGATCACAGGGAAGATTAACTGCTTGGCAAGGTATTATAATCCAAGATCTATTGTGCTATTATAGTTGTCATATTTTACATCCTACTGTGTATTAGTTTGTATGAACAATGAAAATAGAAGGCTGACATCTACGGGTCCGTTAAGATGCCTCAGCTTTGTAGTTCTGGGAGTGACAGAAAGCTTTGAGCCCATATTGGTCATGGGTTGAGAACACTTTGGGAGATCTAATCTCCCATTGTTCCTTAGTAGCGCAGTGGTAGAATGGTCAGCTGTTAACTGACAGGTCATAGGCTCGAATCCTACTTGAGAAGATTGATTCATTCTGAAATAAAGAACTCAGGATGAAAGGGCTTACTTTGACCATTAAGAGTATGTGTTTCATTCTTCTGTTCTGTGATATTTGAGAATAACAGTCAATACCTTAGTGGCTTAGTGTAGGTCCGGGAAAATTTTCCATATCAAACTAGAAAGGACCTAAGGACGTGTAAGTATGGAGGCAATGTGATTACCAATATCACCAAATATAGAAAGGACAAAGATGTAGATGAAAACATTACAAGAAGTATAAAGGCATAAAGCACGCGCGCACCCGTACCTGCCCTCATATGCCTATGCTCACACATACAGACATACACAAAGCTAATACTCTTAAGCAATGCTTTCAAGTGGCCATTTAATGGCAAAACACCAAAATCCACACTCACAGGCACAATCATCATGAAGTTTATATAAACAAAAAATGAAATTAGAAAACATCATGGAAAGAAAAGCAATATAAAAAAAGAAAATTAGCAAATCACTAAGAGTTGACTTTGTAAAACTAAATCAAGGAGCATAAAAGGTGGCCTTTGCAGTGAATACAGATAGTAATTCCCAGATATTATAGGCAAAGTGTCATCCTCTCTTGGCTAATTTGGCAAAGATAACAATTTTGTTTTTTTTTTTCTTTAAATGCAATAATCCTGCTCAATTTTGAAATCCTAAATTGCCTCAAATTCAAACTGAAAATTAAAAATTTAAGAATATTGATGAATCAACTAAATTTTCATGTGCATCCAAATGTTATGAACCAGCAACACACACTAATTGATACATGCTCTTAAGTAAATCCAAGAACATGAATGCTCCATCTAGCTGCTGAGAAACTAAAATTTTGAATAAAAGAGCTTTATAGGGAATACATATCGGCATCTAACTTATTCAAAGTATGGCCTCAGATAGAGCTGAATAGCAAAACAAAAATCATAAAGCTAACCCCAAATAGTTTGTACAAGGGCTATGTGGAGTTGAATTTGGACTTGAGGAAACTAAAACCTCTAGTCAACAGTGCCTTATGCAATTATTTGTATTAGTTGAATTGAATTTTATTATAGAAAATGTAAGGGTACATTTGGTTCAGGTTTCAAAAACAGTTTTCCCTTTCTGATAAAAAACTGGAAAGTTTATTTCAAAAGCTGTTTGCAAAGGATTCTCTCAAAACACACGCTTAACAATTCACTTTCTTTGGTTTCAAAAAGAGAAAACAAGTTTTGAAAACAGAACTAAACACACCCTTATTTTCTGCATTCTCATTTTCAAATTTTGTTTAAGACAAACAAAATAACAGAAAATAACAAGCTCTTGACAATTCTTGCCGTTCTCATTTCCCAAGACTTCAAACATGCAAATAGGCCCTAAGATAAAAAATAAAAAAAAAAGATTCTCAATTTACTTCCTTCTCTCAGCTTTCTCAGCAACCAAACAGACAGTAAGGATAACTTAAGATCATAAACAAATCGGTAATTAAAAACATCTCTACTTCGAAACAATTATACATATGTATGTATATAAACTACTATTCAAAAGTACCAGTAAGGGACTGGAAGCAATGTAGGTCAAATGTATCAGCTTCAAGGAGTTCGATGCCTGAACACCCAACAATAGGCGATAGCTGCTGGGAGATCGCATGCATCGAATGCCATATACTCGCCACTCTCAAGCTATCATTTGTATCCATCCGTCCCGCAGATCCATAATCCTAATTTGAAGATTTTTTTTTTTCAAATTTGTACAAAATCACAAACTTCAAACTCTCTACTTGTTACCAAGAAAAATACAAAATTTTCCGAGAAAAAAAAGTTAAGTATTCAATTAAATCTAACCGTAAAGTTTGGGAATAACTAATATATCATGTGTCAAAAATTCAAAATTTTCCACGAAAATACAGAGTCTTTAAGGTCCTCAAAAGCTTCTTTTTTTTTTTTTTCTCTCGAGAAAAATTTTCCTGGGATAAATTTTATGTGCAAACAAACAAGAAATTCAGTAGAAAATGAATAGAGAGGTTTTACCTTGTAGAAGATCAAGCCTCCGGATTTGTTGATGATGTAAAGGCCGTAAATTGCAGCCATTTGAAGGGTTTTCCACAATCTGGAGATAACAATTCAATTGGAAGGTAACTCGCTTATGAGTTATGATCCAAAACATTCAAGAAATTTTGAAAAATAAGTAATTATGAAGACCTAGTTCTTGCATATTCAGGCCCAAGCTCATAAAAGGTTGGGTTCGCAGTGAATCAAGTTTTGTGAATTCAGAAGTCCAATGGGTCCAAGTCCAAGTCATTTTGAGTCGAATTCCAATAATGATGGATATTAAATGACTATCATATTGACATTTAAGTGATTTGAATTCGAAATTGTAAGGGATTGTTTGGTAAATACAAAAATTTAACGGTTGAAAATAAATTTGGCTGATTTTTATTTCAACACTGTTTGGTAAAAAAAATTATGTAACTCTGTTCAGTCTTGTATAGAAAATAAGTTAAATACTGCTTTTTTTTTTAAATCAACTGTAAACTAGTTGATATTATGGAATTAAATTAGAGAGTATATTGAATGGTGGATTTGTACACAAGTGTAATTTGTATTAATTTATAAAAATTAATGGGTACAATCTTATGTTGGGTATATTCTTTACAAAAAGAACAAAATCCTCTGATTAATTCTCCTTTGATGGCTTGGCGATCCAAGGGCTAAGATAGCTTGATCTCGAATCGGGCAAAGCAGCTTGATCTCGAATCGGGCAAAGGCTTGATATTGTTGATCTTGATCCAAGGGCGATGATTGCTTGATCTTGAATCAAAGAGATTTTCTTTGCTTGATTTGATTCAAGGGCGATGAGCTTGATCTTGAATCGAACAGGATTTCTTGGCTTGATTTGATTCAAGGGTGACAATCGCTTGTTCTTGAATCGAGCTTCGAGGTGGAAGATTCAACACTTGTGTCTTGTGCTTGTTGAATCTTGTTGAATCTTTCAAAGTATTGATGAATGCTTGAAGGTCTGGAGTTTGGCAGAATTTTGACTCTCTTGTTGAATGTCATAAGTTTGACAGCGCTTCAATACTCTAGAAAAATCTCCATCTTCTTGAATGAGGGCCTCCTATTTATAGAGGAGTTGATACTCATCTTCAAGGGATCTTGGCCAAGTAGAAAATAGTTATTTTTTAATTAATTTAATTTAAAGATAAGTGGAAGACTTATTTTTTTAGTAATGATGTGGTCGGCCTCCCGTGTGTTGACATGTGTCACTTAGCATGAACCCATATTAGCTTTGACGAGTTACCCTTATTTGTGGGACCCGCTAGTCTTGAGTTTGAATTGTTGACCAGTTAAACCTTTGATCAGTGATCGATCAAACGGTGATGTGCACTTCACTAATTTTTTGATGTCTACAGGATCTATAAATGAAATTATTCTCTCTCTTTTTTTTCTTTTTTCTTTTTTGGTTAAATAATGAAATTGTTCCATCACTTGACATTATGAACAATTTCCATTTAATAATTTGTATATATAAAGTCAAAAGGCTTTCGTATAGCCTCTTTTTTATTCCAAAAATGAACCGTTATAAATTCGAACAGAAAAATAAAATGGGCACTATTTTTGTCATTTGCTCTCATCTATGGGCACAATTACACTGAATTGACTCTAATTTCTATTTTTATTGTTTATTTTAGGTAAAATAAATTAATTCTATTTTTCGTTACATTGGGATGACTCTATAATATTTTATCTCCACTGTAAAAGATAAGTGTTATAAATACAAGTATAAATACATGTGGATGACCACCACATAAAGACAAGGCATTTCTTCTACACATGTACTTAACTTATGTAACTTGAATTAATTTTATCTTGAGTTTGTAACCGAGTAACTTTATTTCTTCAAGATATTAAGTCTCTGAGTTAAAGTAAGTCATCTTGTGATCCTATAAATAGAGATAAGTAATAAGGGACTAATAGGCATCGAGTGAGTGAATTATCAAAGCATAAAAGAGTGAGATAAAAAGTGGCTCTCGTAGCTTGGGCTTGGGATTAAAATTGAGTGGATTATTTGTCTGATTGTTCTTAATATTAAGAATCACTCTCCGTGGACGTAGGCAGATTTTTGCCAAACCACGTAAATCTTGGTATTTTAATTTTGTATGCTTTGATTACTTTAATTTTATAACACGTTATCAGCACGAGTGGCTCTAGTCAAACGAAAGAAGATACTCCATATCTTTTACTAGAAGGTATTAAATTCGATCTCTAATCTTAACATTTATTTTAATTAAATATTTAATTGATATTAATTTTAAAATATATAATTGTGTTATATATAGTTTTATGACAATGTCGAATATCACAAATCTTCAATTTATTGCCCTTGACATTTCGAGCAAGAATTATTTATCGTGGATTCTTGATGCAGAAATCCATCTTGATGCCATGAATCTTGTAAATACAATTAAGGAAGGAAATAAAGAATCCCTACAAGATCGCGCAAAGGCAATGATATTCTTTCGCCATGAGACTATTGTACTTCCAAAAGCTCGTTATGATTGGATGCACATGAGGTTGCAAGATTTTAAGACAATTAGTAAGTATAATTCTGTATTATTTAAAATTACCTCCCGATTGAAATTATGTGGGTATTAAATCACTGATGATGATTTGTTAGAAAAAACATATACCACATTTCACACCTCAAATATGCTCCTACAGTAGCAATATCGAGAGCGCAGATTTAAAAAATATCAAATTTGATTTCATGTCTTCTAGTTGCTGAGTTAAATAATGAGCTTTTGATGAAAAATCACCAATCACACCCGAATGGCTCGACAGCATTTCCTGAAGCAAATGCAACTTCATTTAACAGTCGCGGGCGTGGTCGTGGTCATGGCCGTGACCGTGGTCAAAGAAAAAATTCTTATCAACACCATAGTGGTTATAATTATAATTCTGCAAATAAGAAAAATGCCCCATACCAGCAGAAGTGGAACAATACTGAAACAAAACAAGAAAAATGCAAAGATTTACAGAATAAGTATTATAAGACTGATGAGGATAGTTACCATCGGTGTGGCATGAAAGGGCATTGGTCTCGTACCTGTCGTACATATGACCATCTGGTTAAACTTTACCTAGCTTCAAAAGGAAAATGAAAAGAGATAGAAACAAATTTTATTGACCATAATAAACAAGTGGATATATCTCACTTAGATGTTGTAGATTTCTTTGAAGATCCTAGTTGCAAAATTGACTATTTGATTGGTGATGGGAATTTCAATTTTGATTAATGTTATTTTATTTCAAACTTTTTCTTTTATGTGATCATGGAAATATCCAATTAATTTATGTTATTTTATTTTAAATTTATCAATTTATCTTTAGTGTGTTTTTTTCTTATTTATTTATTTTATTGGCATAATTTAAACTCATTTTATGTTTTCTATAAATGATCAATTCTAAGATGAATGGTGGAAATGAATGACTTGCAGACAGCGTCACAACACAAACAATTCTTCGAGATAAAAAATATTTTTCACATTTAACATTAGCTGAAGCTAATGTCAATACAATATCAAGCTCTATAAACCTAATTAAAGGCTTTGGTAAAGCCAACATTATGTTACCAAGTTAAACAAAATTTCATATTGATGATGCTTTATACTCTGTCAGATCCAAAAGAAATTGGCTTAGTTTTAAAGATATACGTCACAATGGATTTCATATTGAAACCATTGATAAAGATAATAAAGATATCTTTGCATTACTTCTATTGTCTCAGGCCAGAAGCTTGTACTAGAAAAACTTCCTGCTTTATCCTCTGAATTATATCATACGGCTATAAGAACAATAGAATCACATTTTGTGAAAAGCCAGAAGTATTCTAAATCAAAGACTTTTATGCTTTGGCATGACGGACTTGGTTACCCTGGGTAAATAATGATGCGCCGAATTATTGAAAGTTCACAATGACATCCATTAAATAACCAGAAGATTCTTTTACCAAGTGATTGTCCATGTGCAGTTTGTTCCTAAAGTAAATTAGTCGTTAGGCCATCTCCAACCAAAGTCGTCGTTGAATCCTCAATCTTTTTCCAACGAATTCAAGGGGATATATGTGGGCCTATCCACCAAGCATGTGGACCATTTCGTTACTTTATGGTTTAAATTGATGCATCAACACAATGGTCACATGTCTGTCTACTCTCTACTCGCACTATAACATTTGCTAAACTTCTTGCTCAAATAATTAGGTTATGAGCATAATTTAATTCCTTGTTATCCAATCAAGTCAATTTTTCATGATAATGCTGGTGAATTTACATCACGAGCATTTGATGACTATTGTATGTCAATAGGGATTAATGTTGAGCATCATGTTGCCCATACACATGTTAGTAATATACCCTAATAGCCAATCACACTGGTGTAATTTAGGACATAAAGTTGATTCATGTATTATTATTATTCATTAATAATATGGGCTTTTGATTATCATGTATTCTTCTGTTTTTATATTCATGGTAAGTCCTTAGAAAGAATGTCAATATAAGATCTCAAAAGTTGAGATTAGGAGACTTATATTGTTAAAGACTTCTTTCTTAGATATTCCTAGTCATAGGATTATTTATTGGGCATTAATAATACGGATAGACTAGCACAGGTTATGTCTGCTCAATATGGAGAATAACCAGTCTCAAGTCATTTGTGTAATGACACTAGGACAAACCTGTGGGTGCTTGTTTGAGAACAAGTACACTGAATGTGATCATTGATTGAGTTTGTTGAATGGAGTTTTACTTACATGTCAAACAACAACTCAGGGTTACAATGATGCAAGTAAACCTGAGGCACCATAGATGTCCTGTGTTAGGGATATTAGGGTTTGATAGTACAATGTACATATCCTAACCATGGAATTTGTGTATGTACTCATTGGCCCTAGTAGACCTGTTATGGGGACATATGAGTGTACAACAAGGAATCTATCACTCTCAGTAAATAGAGGGAATACCTTATATTATTCTCAAAGATATAATTCATATAAGTCTTTAGCCAAAGTAGTTGGGAATAAGAAAATTATTTCTTGAGTATCCCAAGGTTGAATTGATATTTTGAGAATCACTTACAAAATGTTAAATTAGGGTTTTGACATTTTATCCAATACCCAAGTAATTTAACTAAGGCATTGTTTGATGGAAGGATTGAATTGTATGTTAATTGTAACTGAAGGGTTCACTGTGTTATGATTAACCTTCACACAACCTAGGGTGTGTCTTGACATATTGCTAGATGTCACTCAGGACTAGTAGAGGCCAAAGAGAAATTTATTTCTCAAAGGGAAATTAGAAGAGTTCTAATTTGAACCTTAAATAAAAGTAGTTTTATTTGAAGGATAATTTATTATCTTAATTCCTACTACTAGGTTGTTGTGAACCTAAGAGTCACACACATATAGGTGCAGGCTTCATTTAAAGGAGAAGAGAGAAATAATAAGTGTTATTATTTTAAAGATTAATATGCAAAAATTAATTAACTAGAATTTCAAGTTTTTGAAATTTGAAATTTGAAATTTGAAATTTGAAATTAACATGAGATGACAAGATAATTAAAGATTGCAAAGATTAATCTATTTGAATTTCAAGTTAGTTGAAATTTAAATTTGAAATAGTTTCAAATTAAAGATGAGATAATAAGTCAATCCAATAGGAGCTAGCACTCCACATGGATTACTTAATTAAAGGAGGGCTTGCCACTTGGAGCTCATCACTTGTTTTAAGTGATGATCACTTAGTTTTTAAAAGAACTCCAACCCCAATTCGGCTAGCTCTTAAGGGACTCCTCTAGCTGGAGTACTATCTCATCTTCTCTCTCTCTCTCTCAATCATCTTTTGAAGCTTGCAACTAGTGTGGATCAATCTTAGAGGCTCTCAAGTTAGGGGCTGCTCTACCTTCTTTAATCCCTCTCTAAGGCTTTCAATGTAAGTGATTTACATTTATTTAAGTTTTAAATATAGCTTATACAATCATCATGTGATCTTGGTTCATCTTCCATGGAGAAAAAATTTTATTCCGCAATTTTCCATGGGATTCTTTCAACACATACCCAAAATGATTTAGTAGAATCTTTTATTAAGCGTCTTCAATTGATTGCTAGACTATTACTTTTAAGATCAAAATTACCTATTTCTACTTGGGGACATGTTATATTACATGTTGCAACATTGGTTCGCATTCGACCATCTGCTTATCATAAATACTCCCCATTATAACTTGTAATTGGACAGCAACCAAATATTTCTCACTTAAAAATATTTGGTTGTGCTGTATATGTTCTAATTGCACCTCCACAAAGAACTAAGATGGGACCTCAATGACGATTTAGGATTTATGTTGGATTTGACTCTCCATCTATAATTAGATATCTTGAACCCTTGACGAGTAATATGTTTACTGCAAGATTTGCAGATTGTCATATTGACGAGTCAATATTCCCTCATTTAGGGAAAGAAAGACAAAGCAGGAAGAATGACATGAAATTTTATGGAATATATCATCTTTATCGTATCTTGATCCTCGCACAAATTAGTGTAAACTTGAAGTTCAAAATGTTAGCCCTAAGGTCAATTCCGTTGACTACATTTTGATGATAAACAAACACTACTTTAATCACTAACATATGGTTAAGTGTTTTGTCTCCTTAAAATCAAAGATGTATCTGGTTGGAGCTCATCAACATATCCTAAGCAACTTGACGCTCATATGTTCATTCAAAAGTTTGTGAAGATCAATTTGAAGCCAAGCTTATATCTCAATTGTATTAGTAACTATATGTAAGGCATCTCAAATTGTTTAACCTCGCATAGCTCAAAAACAAAATGTTTTACTCATATTGCATTGGCATACATATCCTTGGAAACTTGTAAAATGTTTTAAACTAAATAAAAAATGCTTTTGAACTCTTAGTTAACTAGTTTACATGTTGGAAGTTGATTTAGATTTAAGAAACTTAGAAAATTGGCTTTTGAACATATGTAGTCGACTAACCCAATTAGTCTAGTCAACTAAATAAGATCACAGTAGTCATGTTTTTTAAAGTTCTGAATCATATCGACTAACTTGTTTTTAGTCGACTAAATCTTTTAGTCTAGTCGACTAACTGCAAGTCAGTAGCCATGTTTTGTGAGGAAGTTAAGACAGTCGACTAACCTTGTCTTCCAAGTCAACTAATCGAACCCGGAAATTTTTCATAAGAGTTTTTATAAAACTAGTCGATTAACTCTGTTGGTCCAGTTGACTAATCGTGCCCGGGAAACTTAATTACTTTGATTTTTTTGTCAGTAGTCGACTACTTCTTTTGGTCTAGTCGACTAACTCCTTTGCAAAAGCAAAACGGCTAATTCCTCTAATAATAAGCTGAGCATTTAATGCTCCCTGCTGCTCCTCTCTTAACCAATCAGACCTATGAAGATTTCAACGGTCTGTTAAGACCAAATGCATTATAAATAGAGCTCTTACTCTCATTTATTGCCATCAATCCATCATAGTTAAGAGCATTCATTGTGAGCATTTATTATTCAAAGCTTCATTGTGAAAATCTCTTCAGCTATCTTTGTTAATCATTTGAGAAGCTATTAGTTTGAGCTTGTACTTATGCAAATCAGTTTGTTAAAGCATTCATTATATTAAATACAAATCTTGTATTTCTTGTGAGCTAAGGGTTAGGTTATAACCCTTGTGAAGCTTGAAGTTTGTTGGTCAAATTCAAGCTTAGGAAGAAGAGCAGTAGTCTCTTGGTTTGATCTCCACAGAAAGTGAGATTGAGTGCTTTGGTAGTATTGGTTTGATCTCCAACATAAGTGAGATTGAGTGCTTTGGTAGCATTGGTTTTATTTCCACCGGAAGTGAGATTGGTTGTAAAGGTTTCTCCACCTTGAATGAGTGATTCATAATGGATTGAGGAATCCTTGAACTTGGAGCTTAAGGCATGGACGTAGGTGGAGTCCGAACCACGTTAATATCGATGTGTTTGATATCTCTCTAACTCTTATCTCTTTCCAATTAAGTTTTATTTACTTGTTTATTTGCAAATTAATTGGAACATAATTTTATTTGGTAATATTTGCTTAAAGTTTGCCAAAACCCTATTCAACCACCCCTCTAGGGTTATATAACTTAGATAACACAAAAAATTATTCATTTGCAAAGTATTGCAAATCAATTGCCAGATATATTCACTGATACAAGAAAAGTGGTAAAATCACATACACCAACTGCAAATACTCCATCACGAGTTGATGTTCCTAAAAAACAACCTGAAAGTATAATAAGAAATGAATCTACGGCACCCTTGAAGCGTAGTAGACCATCGATGCAAAAAACAAAATCTGGAAGAAGAGAAAAAGAAAAGTTGATGCTTCTGAAGAGGTCACAACATCATAAATAATAGATCGATCTAAAACAAGCACTCCTGAAGAAGCCATGATAATATAAATAAATGACAAATTAAAAATTGGTAATCAAATTGCTCCCAAAGAAGTAGATGAACAGGTCATCACTGAAAAGAAAATTGCTCCTGAAGAAGCACATGAACCTCTTAAAGAGGCATATGTACATGAAAATAAAGAAATCTCAATAAATTATATCAGTACTAGAGAAGAATGGATCAAAATAATTAAGATTGTTGTTAACAATATATTTGCATTTATAGTTGTTCTTGATGTTATGAAAAGTAGTGAGGATCCTGAACCACAAACAATGGAAGAATGTCAACATAGAAATGATTGGCCAAGTAAGAAAGAAGCAATACAGGCAGAATTAACTTCACTAACAAAACGTGAAGTTTTTGGACCTGTAGTCCAAACACCTAGAGATGTAAAGATTGTAGGGTATAAATGGGTATTTGTAGGAAAAATAAATGAGAAAAATGAAATTGTGAGATATAAAACACGTCTCGTGGCACAAGGTTTCTCGCTGAGACCTTATATTAATTCTGAGGAGACGTATTCTCCTGTAATGGATGCAATCACATTCCAATTTTTTATAAGTTTGGCAATCTCGGAAAGGACTTGATATGCGTCTTATGGACGTGGTTACAGCATACTTATATGGATCATTTGATAGTGATATTTATATGAAAATTCCCGAAGGATTTAAACTGCCCGAAGCAAATCATTCGAAACCTCATAACTTATACTCAATTAAGTAACAACAATCTTTGTATGGATTATAGCAATCCGGACGAATGTGGTACAATCACCTCAATGAATATTTATTAAAAGAAGAATTTATAAATAATCCAATTTGTCAATGTATATTCATTAAGATATTAGAAATTGGTTTTGCTATTATTGCAGTATATATAGACGATTAAAATCTTGTAGGGACTCCTGAAGAGCTTACAAAGACTGCTACTTATTTGAAAAAAGAATTCGAGATGAAAGATCTGGGAAAAATAAATTTTTGTCTTGGTCTGCAAGTGAAACATTTGTTTAAAGATAATTTTTATTCATCAGTCAACATATACAGAAAAAGTTCTGAAACGTTTTTATATGGATAAAGTTCATCCATGAAGTACTCCAATGGTAATTCGATCGTTTGATATAAAGAAAGATCTTTTTCGTCCTAGAGATGATGATGATGATGATGAAAAGCTTCTTGGTCCTGAAGTACCATATCTCGGTACAATTGGTGTTCTCATGCATCTTTCAAATTGCAGTCGACTAGATATAGCATTTGCAGTCAATCTACTAGCAAGGTATAGTTATGCACCAACTCGAAGACATTGGAATGGTATTAAACACGTATTACGATATCTTCGTGGAACAATCGACATGAGTTTATTTTATTCAAAAGAATTAAAATCTCAATTATCGGGCTATGCATATGCTAGTCATCTCTTATGATTCACATAAAGCTCGATCGCAAATGAGATATTTGTTTACCTACGGTAAAACAGCTATATCTTGGAGATCTATAAAGCAAATAATAGTTGCGACCTCCTCAAATCATGCTGAGATCTTATCAATACATGAAGCTAGTCGTGAGTGCATTTAGTTGAGATTAATAGTACAACATATTAGAGAAACATGTGGATTATCCTCCATCAAAGATATCCCAACAACATTATATGAAGATAATGTCGCTTGTATTGCTCAGATTAAATGAGGTTATATTAAAGGTGACTGAACCAAGCACATTTTACCAAAGTTTTTTTAAACTCATGAGCTCCAGAAAAGTGGTGATATAGACGTTCTACAAATACGTACGAGTGACAATCTTGCAGACATTCATCAAAGCATTACCAAAGTCAACCTTCAAGAAGCTGGTACATAACATTGGAATGCGTCAATTAAATGATCTTTCTTACTAAGTTACTACTCATTGAAGTATCCATATGAGGGGGAGCGTGCTTATGACGGAGAGGTATAGACAGAAGAAAAAAAAAATGGCCACACACTGTGCTAATAAGGGTTTTTTCTAGCATGATTTTAGCGAAACATATTCACTGTGTGGTGGACATCCAAGGAGGAGTGCTATAAATACATGTGGATGACCACCACATAAAGACAAGACGTTTCTTCTACACATGTACTTAACTTATATAACTTGAATCAATTCAAATCATTTATCTTGAGTTTGCAACCGAGTAACTTTAACTCTTCAGGACATTAAGTCTCTGAGTTAAAGTGAGTCATTTTGTGATCTTATGAATAGAGAGAAGTAATAAGGGACTAATAGGCATTGGGTGAGTGAATTATCAAAACATAAAAAAGTGAGATTAAAAGTGGCTCTACTAACTTGGGAAATGATTAAAATTGAGTGGATTATTTGTACGATTGTTCTTAACAGTAAGAATCACTCTCCATAGACGTAGGCAGATTTTTGCAAAACCGCATAAATCTTGATGTTTTAATTTTATATGCTTTGATTTATTTTAATTTCATAACACTAAAAAATTAATTCTATTATTTTTGGCAGCTACGAATCTAGTCTCTTGAATGGCGAACGGAAAAGGGATTTGACTACCATCCCGCAGGTGTAGTACGATTGGATTGGTGGAACTTCTGACGCGGCAAAAATGGTTGTTGAGGGATTTTTAACCAAGTCTACATTCGATGCAGAAGCCACCGAACGCATACTCTGAGGAGTGATTGATACCTTGCCACGCTTCTCTCTCTCTCTCTCTAGACTACGCTGTTTCTCTTTCAAACCTCTTCTCCCCCTCTCCCAAACTCCGTTCTTTCTCTCTATAAAACACTCTCTCCCTGTGCTAACCTCTCTTTATCTGTCTCAAACTCTCTTCTCAGTCTTTCGATCTCGAATTCAGTTCTTTCTCTCTCTCTCTCTCATGGCGGTGAATGAGAGTTCGAAACCAACGGTGGAGATCAACGGTCTCAAATTCACGTACCCAGGAATCGACGGGCAGCCTCCTCCTGGGTCCACCCCTCTTATCGACGATTTCTTTCTCACTCTTAATGCCGGAGATCGCTGCCTCCTGGTGGGATCTAACGGCGCTGGTTTGTTTAATCCTTGGCCTTTCTCAATCTCTCTTTCACCTTACGTTTGGTCGCCTAGAAATGAAGCAAATGATAAAATCCCAATATTCCATTCCTGTTAATTTGTTTTCTTTTAATGCGTTTCTCAGCTACCAAACATGGCCTGATTGAAAACCCAGAGTTCTAGTGGTTTCCTTGTCGACCGCTGAGAAAATGGACCGTAAGAGAAAGGAAATTAAAACCCAAGATCCAGTTCTCTTTAATTTTCTTTCCCTTCATGCATTTTCTCAGCAACCAAACAGGGCGTAATTGGTAACCCACGATCCTAATGGTGTGCTTACTTGTTGGTTGTATTGTTATAGGGAAAACCACAATTCTGAAGATATTGGGAGGGAAGCACATGGTGGAACCCCACATGGTTCGGGTGTTCGGAAGATCGGCTTTTCACGATACTGCTTTGACATCCTCCGGTGACCTCTGTTATCTCGGAGGAGAGGTCTGCATTTTTCTTTCTTTCTTTCCTTTTGTTTTTGAAGACTAAATTCACTTTATTTTATGAATTAGAAACTATTGAACTATAGGTCATGATTGGTTATTTCATGTTTTGCTTAAAAGGTTATTAATTTTATGAATCAGACATTGGCAAGAAATTGGCCTGATAAATTTATTATAAGCTTTTGTGTCATTTAATGCTACAAACCTGGAGTTCTATATATATATATATATATATATAGAACTCCAGGTTTGTAGCATGGTTTTTAAGTTGTAGAGAGGAGCAATTCAGAGCTATAGTTCAAAGTTGAATTTGTTCAAATTACCAATTTTTTAGACAAATTTGGACAATCTGATTTTTTTTTTTTTTTTTTTTTTCCCGTTCAGGCTTTTTTTTTAACCAAATTTTCAATTATTCAATTGAATTCTCATCCAAGTTAGCCAAAAAAAATTAACTTCTCAGCCTCCCCCACTCCTTTTGGTGAGTATTTGTTTTAACCTCAATTTGAGCCGAATTTTCTAATATTTTTACTGTTTTAATTTGAAATTTGTCCCAATTTGATTCAGGGTCCAATAAGAATCCGGATTCACTGAATTTTACTGATTATTCTGCAAATGTTAGGTTGCAACCACTGTAATATATTAATGGACAAAATATAAGAACTCCCAGGAGAGATCTATAGATTGGATAATGGTAGTTATGACTATACTGTACTTTTTTTCCCTGAAGAAAAGTTTTTCTTTTGTAGTGGAGGAGAGAAGTTGCTTTTGCCGGGTTTGATGTTCCTATACAAATGGATGTTTCAGCTGAGAAAATGATACTTGGGGTATCAGGTATTGATCCTCAAAGAAGGGCTGAACTAATTAAGGTAAGATGTGTTGTTTCCAAGAGATGATTTCAAATGTGTGAGCTTAATTTTGAAAATGTTGCATGCGTGTTTGTGCCCGCATGTTGTGAAAGAAATTTTGTAAAAGGTGAACTTGTTACCACAGAATATTGCATAAAAATTTGTTTCAGTCCAAGTAGGAGCAAGATTCTCAAACCCCAATCACGTCCTGATTTCTAAGATTTTTAACTTAATTCATATATTATTAAGTTATGACAGAATGACATAGTTTTTTGCAATATTTTGTGGCCGGGCGGGATGGGATCTGTGGGCAGGAGATTAGTTAGATATGTTACAAAAACACAGGCAATCTTTATGTCAGTATACTCCTCTTGGGATTGTTTTAAACATTGTAGCCTTCGGATTTTTCTGACAATTGCCTAAGAGACAAACTAGTGTTACATAGAATCATAAGAGTGGTATGATGTACGTTTGTACAGTTGATCATCAGTCAGTGTTTTGTTGTTATGCAAAACTGACCATTAGAGTATAATTCAGGAGGCGCTTTCCGGTATGTTGATAGAGGCATAGACGAGGGGAAATTGAAACACGGTCTGATGGCTTGTCATTTCTGTGTCTGAGCGATTTCTTATGCAAATTCAAAAGAAAAATTAGTTGAATTGCATTGAAAAATGATCTTTATTGCCAATTTGATCAATTTTGGTTTTTTGAGAATTCTAGTGAGAAGTTATAGGTTTTTTTTTTTTTTTTATGTGTCTATCCTTACAGAAAGGTTTTTATTATTTTTGCTAGCACGACCGTGCCTCAATCTGTAATCCTAGCCCAGCTGTCATGGCTATCAAAATGTGACTTTTTTTTTTTGTTGTTTCTGTAGGTATTGGATATTGATCTATCTTGGAGAATGCACAGGGTATCTGATGGTCAGAGAAGACGAGTGCAAATTTGTATGGGTCTCCTCAAGCCATTTAAGGTATCTCTGCCTCTTGCATGATGGCTATGTTTTCACCCTCTAAAATTTGTTCCTTTTGAATGTCTTCACCTTTTCACCTTCCAAGGGTAGCTGCTTGAGATATATATAACTTAAGTTTGGCATCCATGTTTATTCAGGTTCTTCTTCTCGATGAGATAACAGTTGACCTCGATGTTCTTGCAAGGGCAGACCTTCTGAAGTTTCTAAGAAAGGAATGTGAAGAGCGGGGTGCCACTATTCTCTATGCGACACATATATTTGATGGTCTTGAGCATTGGCCATCACATATTGTATGTCTTGTTTCCTCTTTTTGTCCATGTTCTATATATAAATTTCAAGACCAGGTCCTTATATCTAATGTCAAAATCATTGATTTCCAGGTTTATGTGGCTCATGGGAAGTTGCAAATAGCAATGCCAATGGATAAAGTTAAGGAGATTAGCAATATGTCACTAATGGTTAGTTTTCCAGCTCTTGTGAAGCCTGAGCTTCTAAGCTAGCTTTCCAGTCCATTCATCATTCATAAAAATGTCATTTGACATAACCATATACCACAGTTGTCTTAACCTAGTGGCAACTTGTGACTACTATAGAGCGGACAACGTAGTTTCAAATTCTACTATAAAAAAAACTTGCTTAATGCTGATATCATAATTGACCTAAAGTAATATGGATATGCTATTTGGGTATTCTTACTTTTTCTTCTATCCTAATCTATGTATTCTTTAAAACTTCTTGGTTACAGTTTGTCAATCTCTTTGTCTAAGCCTTTTTGGGATTTGGGTTTGCAGAGAACCGTGGAGAGATGGTTGAGGAAAGAAAAAGAAGATGAAAAAAAGAGAAGGAAAGAGAGGAAGGCAAGCGGTCTTTCAGAATTTGAAAAGCAAGTTGAGGGCAGCCGTGTGACTGGGGATCCAGCCCGTGCTGCTGTCCGTACAATGAACAATGGTTGGGCTGCAGGAAGGTTGCATTCCACCATTGCTGGTGAAGAGAATTTCTTCTTCAGCTCAAACAGTGTTCTGAGGCAATAGATACATTACACCCAAAATAAATTCTCCAAGTTCACTTCTTCAAACTGCTAATTCCGCAGATTTGGAGATTCTAAAAGCTATGCATCACTTTAGGCTCTGATGAACTGGAATGGCAGAACAGGGTTTGTATTTCTTTATTTTTGTTTTATTCTTTTTAATATAAGGGTAGGGGTTCATGCCAAAGCCCCCCACCTTCTTTGATGGCTTTCCGCCCTCTTTTTTTTTTCCCCCAAAATATGTTGTCTGGTTCTTTGAATTATATAAATGTCAGATGTGAGCATATTTCTTTTCTGGGTTTTTTTTTATTTTTCTTTTCTTTATCACCTGAAAATTTTATAAATGCATAAATCAAGATTAAAATGGGGCACAAAAACCCTTGTACACACACAGCATACTAAAAAACAAACATGAAAAGACAGAAAAACTAAAGAGTCAAAGAAATGGAAAATGTTACTTCACTCACCTATTTTGTTCGTTTTAATTACTCTTATTCTGTGAATTATTCATCTTTATGATCTTGAAAGAATCGAAATACTACTTTTGTTGATGTGAATCGCACATCATATGCCAACTGAGATATGTGGAAATAGATGGGTGAAATTGGCGGCTGAAATAGCATTACTCCATAGAAATTATGAAATAACAACCAATGCTAAAAAAATATCGGCCTTTTCCACACAAAAAGAGAACTAGCTCCACTATTATTCAACCGTCCAATTGTGAAGCTCAATGACGTTGAAAGTTCTATATTTTTCTTTTCAAAGATCTCATTCAACAGTCCAATTGTGAAGCTCAATGACGTTGAAAGTTCTACATTTCTTTTCAAAGATCTCAAAAACTGACATAGGGCATCAATTTTCACAGGCTGCCCAGTTAGTGAGAGTGAAAGAGGGAAAGAGTTGGAAATATATTAGATCTTTGTTATTCTTACACCACCACCCTTCTAACAAAGATGCTAAATATACCAAAGCAAAAAATCCATAATTCTCTTACCACTTTATATAGGTGAAGGAGAAGGTGGCACCAACTCCATTACTCTTTTGCACATAACAAACCAATTTGGGCATAACAAGGCTACTCTTTTGTCAAACAATTAATCCAAATTGCCAAACAAGTAAAGAATGCTGAATGTCACTTAAGGAGGGACTAAAGGCCTCCGAACATTAGAAATTGGGAAATCCATTCTCTTCTAGACAATGTCTTTAAAGTAAAATTTCACAAAGAACTTCCCATTTTCTAGGCATATTTATGCAATAAAATCTTCCAACTCCCATAAGGCCATAACCACTTCCATCTAGAAAAAGCTTGTCAAAGGAAGTCACAACTCCCAATTGTGTGGATATTTAGAGAAGACAGTATTTCACATTTTCACTCTCACATTAACTCTCCATGACACCCAACCCTTAAAAGCATAATTAAAGACTGTTAAATCAAAAAATCCAAAACCTCGAAGCATGCTTCTCGCACCAAACATTCTCCTAAAGTTTGACCCTGGACCCATCCTCCGCCTTGAATCTTATTACTAAAAATTTTCTATACCTCCCTCCCATTGTCATTTTCCATAGATACCATAGTGTCATGTCCTATATCAGTTATCTAAGGGATACCCACTTGGATGAAGATTCTTATTCCTATGGCGGATAATTTCTTAACAAGATTTGACCTTTTTGAGGTAGTCTAATCACCCTCTTCACAACCATATTTTTGACTTCATAACCATATTCTTAAAGCCACCAGTCCTTTTATTACAGACCTCCAAAGTCAATTGTCCAATTGAGCTTTTTTATTAACCAAGGACAATATCCAAACCCCTTGAACATACTCCATTTCGTTAATAAAATAATAGAATTTGTTGCCCACAAAGCGTGTTTCTTTATAGCTTTTCCAACCTCTTCAATCACTAAAACTGGGATCCTAAATAATGACATAAAGTAGGAAGGATAATTGTAGTGTAGGGATCTCAAAAGATAAAAGCATCATTTGTATAAAAGTAAATGACGAAACTTTCACTACATTTGCATCAATGCTCATTTGATGAATGACAAGGGAGATAAAGGATCTCCATGTCTAAGGCCCCTCGAATTCCATTAAACAAAATAGAAAACGAAGTTATAAATGTAGAAGTCTTCTTGATCCAATTCTTCTCTCTCTCTCTCCAAAGCCCACTCTTTCTAGGAAATAAAGATGAAAAGTATAACGTTTCCCATTACATAAAACACATTTCAGATTTTTACTTTTGCTTTGAACGGTTCCGAATCTGTAAGATGTATATGCTAGAGATTTATACTTGGCAATGCAAGTTTAAGGCCTACATTTAGACACCCAAGTGTATCCATTAATGAAGTAGACAGATTCTTCTTTCCGTGAAAACTTTCCATTATGGCTGAAAGTCTGAAAGTTTTCACGAAAGGAAGTGCACTTTCAGATTTTGAATATTAGAATTTGAATTTTTAAACCCTACAATCAAGCCATGGAAGAACAGAAAACAACTACACTGGGTCGGTCAGTTTGATTTCATTTTAGCTCATTACTTTTCAATCTCTGTAAGCCAAAGATAGATGCCATTTAAGTAAAATCGTTACGGGAATGCATCAAATTACATGATTTATTCAGAATCTACAGGGATAAAAACCAATTTCTATTATAATAACAATAACAGAGTAGGATAAACAGATCATTCTTGTGACAGTATCAGGAAAAGAAATCCACGAAAAACCAAATAACATAGTGTCATCTCTGCTAGGACACAGATTGCTGTCCAAAAAGTAATTGAAAATCAGCCAATCTTCTAAGCCTGCAAAGAATAAGAATGGTGTTAAGAGGCAAACATGCTTAAAATGAAATGAAGCAAGTACTTCCTGCATGAGCAACCCACAATGTAAGAAGTAAGAACCTACCTTGTTAGCAATGTTGTTGGAGAGCCAGTCCAGTCCCTCATACAGACCTTCTCCAGATGTAGCACACGTGCTCTGGATATACCTGCATTAAACACATAATGACCGGATGCCATTAATCGACTTAGAATACTTATATATATATATATATATATATATAGAGAGAGAGAGAGAGAGAGACAGAGAGACAGAGAGACAGAGAGAGAGAGAGAGAGAGAGAAAGAGAGCAGCGCATGCAAGAGGAGGGAGGGCATATCTACCAGTGGCGTTGACGGAGTGAGTGTAGACCAAGCTTATCAGTGATCTCAGCAGCATTCATGGCATTTGGGAGATCTTGTTTGTTTGCAAACACAAGTAACACGGCTTCCCTCAACTCATCCTACATATGGAACAACCCAACATGTTCATTAAAAATATATATATAAATCCAGAGCATAGTTTGTTTCAACAGAAAATAATATCAGAAAAATGGCACATACACGTTGGATGAAGCACACATAATGTATTACCAAGTGTAATGAAGTATAATTTGAATGAGATGCGTGTATGCGCTACAAACCAATTACTTTCATAATCATCAGCATATATTATTGATGATAATGACCACAACAGTACTCATGATAATATATTAATTATAATGATGAGAAAATTTCTTTCATGTTAGAAAATTCTTGACCATGTTCCCACAGACCATTTCCTTCATGTCAGAAAATTCTTGACCATGTTCCCATAGACCCATGTAATATAAACTCGGGCCGACTGTAGGAAAATGGTAAAGTTAATTGTTACCTCATTCAACATCCTATGCAGCTCATCTCTAGCCTCAACCACACGATCCCGATCATTGCTATCAACTACAAAGATAAGTCCTTGAGTGTTTTGGAAGTAATGTCTCCACAAAGGTCGAATCTGAGTGCCCCATGCAAAACAAACAGAAAACACAATTTATGAGACAAGATAAGCCACCTTTACAGTTAATTTGATATGTTGAAAGAGTTTATTTATTACCAATTCCTCATATAATACATGAAGTTGGAAAAAAACATAACTATTATGACAATGTTCGATTGTAATAGAGAGAGATCTAATCAGCACCAAACTGTCACTTTCAGAATGCCTCAATATTGAAATGCATGGTGCACGAGAACATCAGCTATAATGCTATCGTACATGAAAGCTCAACATGCATAGCTTAGGACTAGGTTACAAGCTGATAGAGGAATTACTAAAATGTCTTCCATCTCCAAAGCATTGTACGCATCATGTATGCATTATTAAGATACGCAATGAAAGGAATGTCAGCCACACCAGTCATAGCCTTTCCCCATACCAAAGGAAAAGCTGGAAGACAAGGCAGCATAACTAGATATAGCTTATGATTAAGTTATGTGCTGATGGAGGAACATCTAATCAGCACAAGACCGTCAATAAGCATAGGCATCACCTATAACTCAACAGCACAAGCAAATATATATATATACATACCCATTATGTATATATGTGCAGAAATACACATGTAAATAAGAGAACTCTACGCATCAAGTGTGCAGCATTGATGGTAATAGAGATATCTAATCAGCACCAAACTGTCACTTTCAGAATGGTTCAATATTGAAATGCATGGTGCATGAGAATGTCAGCTATAATGCTATCGTACATGTCAGCTCAACATGCATAGCTTAGGACTAGTACAAGCCGATGGAAGAATTACTAAAATGTATTCCATTTCCATTTCCAAAGCATTGTATGCATCATGTAGATTATGCATGCATTATTAAGATATAAAATGAAAATAATGTCGGCCATACCAGTCGTAGCCTTTCCCCATACCAAAGGAAAAGCTGGAAGACAAGGCAGCATAACTAGATATAGCTTATGATTATGTTATGTGCTGATGGAGGAACATCTAATCAGAACAAGACCGTCAATAAGCATAGGCATCACCTAAAACTACAACAGCACATGCAAATATACATATACATACCCATATGTATATATGTGCAGAAATACACATGTAAATAAGAGAACTTTACGCATCAAGCGTGCATTCCATTTCCAAAATTTTATACAAACCTATTATAGATAAATACATGGACTAGAAAGAATTACATATTTAAATAAATAAATAAATAAAAACATAGCTATTATGACAATGTTCGATGGTAATAGAGAGATATCTAATCAGCACCAAACTGTCACTTTCAGAATGGTTCAATATTGGAATGCATGGTGCTTGAGAATGTCAGCTATAATGCTATCGTACATGTCAACTCAACATGCATAGCTTAGGACTAGATTACAAGCTGATGGAGGAATTACTACAATGTATTCGATTTCCATTTCCAAAGCATTGTATGCATCATGTTCGGATTATGCATGCATTATTAAGATATACAATGAAAAGAATGTCAGCCACACTAGTCGTAGCCTTTCCCCATACCAAAGGAAAAGCTGGAAGACAAGACAGCATAACTAGATATAGCTTATGATTATGTTATGTGCTGATGGAGGAACATCTAATCAGAACAAGACCGTTAATAAGCATAGGCATAAACTACAACAGCACATGCAAATATACATATGCATACCCATATGGTATATATGTGCAGAAATACACATATAAATAATATAACTTAAAGCATCAAGCGTGCATTCCATTTCAAAGGATTTATACACACCTATTATAAATAAAATACATGGACCATAAAGAATTGCATATTTGAGTAAAAAAAAAAATGTATGCCACAACATGGATAGCTTTCACTCGTATTATTGAAAGGAAATTTTGAAAGACAAGGTGGCTTTCTTAAATATTGCTTATGTTTTTGTTATGTGATGATTGAGTAATCTCTAATCAACACAAGACCGTTCATAAGCAAATGCATCCACTGTAACTTTTGACTAAAGTAAATATAAGGGGGAAAAAAAAAAAGAATGCAAAATTACATACACATACACATTAAGATATTAAACATATTTCAAAATAAGGATAACTGCCACATCATGCATAGCCTATCCTCATAGTAAAATGCTGATGGAACTAGTTGACAAGACCATTCATAAGCAATTTGTATTGCCAATATAAAACTACAGCACGCATATACATCCATGTAGAAATACAAGTGCAAATACACAGCATTATATGCACCATGCATGCATGCCAACAATGCATCACATATGCATGAATATATGCATCAAGAAGATATACAGATTACACGTGTGCGCATTTTGTTACATACCTTGTCCTGACCACCAACATCCCAAACGGTAAAGCTAATGTTCTTATATTCCACAGTCTCCACATTAAATCCTGGGGAAATAAAAAAGAAATTGAGTTCCACTTGCAGAAACTAAAACAACAAAAATACAGTAAAACCTATTCATATAGAATTAAAAAAGAGGAGGCACACCAAGGCAGAGCCACAAAGTTGAACTTTCAAATTGTTATACTATTCAATATAACAGATCATCAAGACCGAAAATTTTCAAACACAATGCTCCGCTCAGTTGATATGGTAGTGGGGATGATCCAGGGAGCTAAAAAATAGATAGGAAAAATATTCAAATTATTCATTTATAACAAGGTTAATAACATACCAATAGTAGGAATGGTTGTAACAATCTCTCCCAGCTTGAGCTTGTACAAAATGGTGGTCTTACCCGCAGCATCAAGACCCACCATAAGGATTCGCATCTCTTTCTTGGCAAACAGCCGGCTAAAAAGCTTGGTGAAAGAAAGCCCCATCTTTATGTCTGCTGAATCAAAACCCAAGCTGATGACAGTAATGACACAATCCAACATAAGTTAAGTACAACATAACTTTAGGGTGCACTTGTACATATGACATTAGTTTTTCCTATGTTAACACAAACATGCATAAAAAGAGAAATACAATAATATACACACACACATGCACACCAATATGGCAAAGAATTGAAACCAGGAACCAGACTAGAAAATATATATATATATATATATATAGAAAAATGTTCTTATGAGGGATACCTCATTTTAACTAAAATCAGCTAATATCCTTGAGTCATTGGATTGGAATCTTGAGATGAATAATGCATTAAGTGAATGGGAATCCAAGGGCTTGTGTTATATATATGTGTGTGTGTGTGTGTGTGAAGCCATACAAGAAGGGTCAGATCTAACTCATACAAACTTAAAAATATGAAAACAAATATAAGGCTCATTTGGTAATGATTCCGTTTTCTGTTTTCACAACTCTCAAACCTTATTTCGCTTTGGTCTTGCAATTTACATTTCATTACCCTTATTTTCATCTCATTTTTCCGAAACGAATGCATACCAAATGCCTCTTATTTTCTCGGGGGCTTTTGTTTTTATATTTTATTAAAAAGCAGACACATGCTTTATAAATCAAATCCAAAAGCCCTAAGTATTACAGATCCGTGATATTTTCGAAACCAACCTATCAAATAATCAACGAACTTGCATTCATAAAAAGCAGATCCGCGTTAAACCACATCAAATAAAAAACATTAACTCAAACCCTAAAAAGTAATCAAATCGAATACAAAACTCAACATCAATATCAAAAAACCAAACACAATCAGACTTTTAATCGAACCATTTCAGATCTAACCGTAAACCCACATCTAGCTCACAAGATGAATAAATTTAGAGGTCAGATCTTGAAAGAAAACAACATACAATACACACACGCACATGTGTGTATATATATATATGTATGTGTGCATGAACAAAGAAGAAGCAGATCTTACATGGTTGAATAGAGAAGCTGCTTTCGGCGAACGTCAGGAGGCAGATCTGGAGAGAAGCTGCCCGTATGAAACCTAAAGGGGAAATGAATGGAGACTATTTTAGTATTTATAGACGGTCGAATATAATGGACGTTTAAACGCCGTTAGCATTTGTGTACCGTTGGCGTTGGACGACGCTGCGCCGTTAAATCGCTAAGAGAGTGTATTGGGTGTGTAAAGGTGCAGCGTATGAGAAGTTTGACCCCATATTGTTATGGCAATGAGTTATGGTAATTGGAAAAAAGAAAAAAAAAAAAAAAAAAAAGGGTTAGGATAGGCTTTTGATAATTTTTTAAAATTTGAATTAAGCATGTTCAAGTTTGAGATGACATTATTATCTTGAAAAAAATTTATGTATGCAATATCCATTATCGTCAATATTGTTAAGGATAATATATGTTTTTTCATTGGATACCGAAAAGAAGTAATTCCTTCTCACCTTCTTTCATATTCTATCATACGTTTCTTATTGATATAGACTTTTTCTTTTCTTTTCTTTTCTTTTTTTGTCAAGAAGTCAATTAGCTATACAATAAGAGATAGTCATCTCCTTTTCCATTAAATCCACCCCACTCTAATGAAGGCAAGATTGAAAACCAAGTCGGTTGTACAACCACCAAAAAACTTTATCAGCACGCTAGCTGACACCTTCATATTGATATAGACATACAGGCATGCAAGCATCCGAACAAGAAATAAGTAGATATGTGTTTATATTTATTGATATGCCTATAAGAATGCATGCATATGATTAAGGGAAAATTACAATATGCTCCCCTGTACTTTCAAAATATGGCAGATTACATCCTTCTATTAGTTGGGCGTTTTTGTTTTTGTTTTTGTTTTTTTTTTAACGGAGCAATTGTCACATGCCATCATGTGACTCCATTCTAGCTACAAAATGATGCAAATGCCCTTGATTATTGCATAGCGTGCATAACCCGAACCAAAAGCACTCTCACCCAACCCATGATGCCATAATCCCTTATTCCCCTATTCTCCTTTCATTGAACCCTCATCCAGCCCCTCTCTGTAACACCCCACACAGGGTTACCCCTATGCGGAAATGCCACAGTGACATAAAACACCAAGCGCTTATCTTTTGAGTAATTTCTTTTTAAA
>JAESVK010000645.1:2085714-2105355 GCA_017140935.1 Hamamelis virginiana | reverse complement strand
TAGTGAAATTAAAATAAAAAATAATTTAGTTTTCTCAAACTTAACTAAACTATAGACATTATAAAATTGAATCAAACTCCAGACACTTTTTGGTTAACTTTCATGGTTAATTTTTGTTATATTTTGAGCTTAAGTAAGCTACTTTAGCTTAATTTATACATGGGTCCCACAATCTTTTTGAAATGGGCCCATATTGGAATACATTTATCTCATGAAAGAGATTAATATGTTGTATTAATAAGCTCAAAATATTAATGTTTTGAATGAGAAATTGTAATGTAAAATCACCCAAATGAAAATAGTTGAAGGTGATAGTCATCCTTGGGGGAAAAAAAGTGGGAAGCTTGTACGTTTATATGCTCTCATATTGGACCTATGGGTTGGGTCCCAAGGAGTACCAAAGTTTTGTGAGGGGAGAGGACCTGCCCAAACTTGGGCATAATTCAAACCACACGCGCGCGCCTGAACAGGGTCGAGTCATTAAGACTAAGCCCACAACCCAGAATGGCTAGGCATCTCTTCTAGAACAATTATGAATGTTCTGCGTTGTGTCTAGTTTTGCAACTCTTCAAAGGGTTATGTCCCAAATGGTGCCCTTCAACACATCATGAAGGGGCACCATTTCATCTATAAATAGGCCACTAGTCCCAGAGTCAAAGCATTCAATTCATCCGTGCATTATCAGTGTTTGCGTTTAGAAAGAGAGAGATAGGCATTGTTGGTTCGCTGTGTTTGAAGATAGTAGTGCTTCATCTTCAAACGTGATAATTGTATCCTGGGAGGCAGACGTCCATTAAACTATAATCACCTATAGGAGGGGCAAATCCTATCTTAAGGACAAAGTGTCAAACACTTGCCTTGATCAACTTTCTTAATCGATTTCCTGCTTCATATTATGCTAAACTTGTAAGTTATTTATTTTATGCTTTCAGTTTTTATAGAATTGTTATTTGAATAATATTCTGGTTTGATAGAATTATTATTCAAATTGTCTTTCTCTACTTCATCTTATTCTGTATTAAATTGGTATATAATTCTACACTTTACAGAATTTATATACAAACTGTTTTTTTTTTTCAAATAATTATTTAACACTATATAATCCAATTCTAGATATATTTTTTCCAACAATTAACTTGAATAATAATTCTGTCAAACCAGAATATTATTCAAATAACAATTCTATAAAAATTGGTAAATAATTCTGTACTTTACAGAATTTATATACAAACTATTTTTTTTATTTTTAAATAATTATTTAACACAATATAATCCAATTCTAGATATATTTTTTCCAACAATTTCTTCCACCCCTAGTCGAGAAATTTTGCAAAATTCCCAAATTTTAGAGGCGCTAGGAACTTGGAAGTGTTCATATGAAGACAGATGACGGTAGGGCTTTAAGCGGTCCCTCTCAGACTACAAGCAAGGACTACAAAGATCCAGTTGAGTTCATGGTTGTTATCAATCAAAATCGATGAATTGCTTCCTTGCTTGCAGAGATAACTACGTCAATACATATGTATATAAATATACTAGTATCAACCCCGCGCGATGCGCGGATTCAAAACAAAATATTACTTATTCGTCCGTCCTCTTATTTGATATAGGCTTCTAACTTAGTAGCATGCATCTCTCTCTTGTGGGAGAGAGTTCTTGGATTATAACTGTCTTGTTGTAGCCTCATTTCAAAGCAATGCTTAAAGCGAACCTTAGAAAATTTTAATTTTGCTATTGTGTAGAAAAATTCAAATAGAAACATATCAAGCCATTATAGACATAAGTATTCTCATCAATACCATTGTTGGAGAAATAAATGAAAAGGGTAATTAAGTTCCTACAGAGCACCTATTTAGATTTTTTTTTTTGTTGAAAAGTTTCAACACATAAAGGGATAGTGTCACTCACCATTTGATTGAACTCCCCTAAGAGATCTATTGTATCAAAAAATTATTGCCTGTCTAGTTGTAATTAAGTTGAGCAATGTTAGAAACATTGTAAGATTTATCTCTTTGCTTTTAAAAAGCTTGTAATGTTGGTGAGGTTGTTAGGCATGGTGAAGCCATATATCACGTAACCAAGAATTTATGAAAATAAAAATAAAATGTCCTTGGGTGGTCCAAACAATTTTGGCTTAAAACAATGAGATTTATGTCAACAATTTATAAAATAACTCAAATCTTTTTGTTTTTAAGGTGTTGTTGCATTAGGTTGCCAAGAAAAGAGATCGAGGAGTGGTAAAGGAAAAAAGTCGCGCGCAATTAACATAAATTAAATACCTAGAAAGATCATATTAACACTGACATAAATTATTTACCTTGGAAGATCTTATCTAGTATGCAAATAAATTATACACCTTGGAAGATCACAATAACATTAAGGTGTAAGGCATGTCAATGATAAGAAAAGTAGAAAACATATATCCCAGTTAAGCAGTAACTCCAATATATTTTGATTCTCAAAGCACAACCTTTTAAGATCATGTTACAAACTCATTTGCGAAGCTAAATCAATCTCACTTAAACTAATAATATGTGTAGCTCTCACTTCTACATTTCCAATAGTTGCAAAAAATTTAGTCTACTGGAGGTCACCAGACTTAATTACCAGTTGGTCATGCTAGTTTTAAAGATCAAGAGTTCACTTTCTGTTACAGAATATAGCTGTAATTAGGTGTATATTAGCTGGCTTAATTAGCTTGTAATTAGGTGTATATTAGCTGGCTTAATTAGCTTGTAATTAGGTGTATATTAGCTGGCTTAATTAGCTTAATTCTAGGTTTCCTAATTATATAGTTTCCTAAGATAGTTTCCTTGTTTTGTATATATATGTGCATCTTGTTTCAATATAAGTAATGAGAATATAATTCTTTTCATCTCAAGTAACATGGTATCAGAGCATTAGGGTTTCGAAATTAGGGTTTTGTTTTGGGTCTTTTGCATAAACACAAATTAGGGTTTTGTGTCTTTTAGGGTTCCATTTTTTGGTAACCCTATTTGGAGTAGTCTTTTATTCTCACCGCCTGCCCAGAAGAGAAGCCCAGCCGCCGACCGGGGCTCGCCCGGAGTCCGGTGTCCAGAAGCCCGCGAGTGAGCCCCACGCGCTGCCGCGTTCATAAGCGCGTGAGCCCCACTCGCCACGCTGTTTGGCCAGCCTTCTTTTCCGATTGTTACCCTTTTCTTTTCTGGTGGTTCTGTTCTGATTTGTGTTCTTCAAGGTTTGTGCTTGTTGCCTTGTTGAGATTCTTGGTTTTGTCTTTGTGGTTGCTATATTGCCTTTGTGTTTGCTGCCTTGTATCTCTATTTAGGAGTTATGGCTGAGAAGAAATCTGTTGTTGTGTCAGATATGGTGCCCGTGATGTCTAAAATCACGGACCATAAGCTAAATGGCTCGAATTATTTGAATTGGAGTAAAACCGTTCGACTTTATCTTTGGAGTATTGACAAAGATACTCATTTGACTGATGATCCTCCCAAAGATGATTCGAAGCAGACATGGCTCCGAGAAGATGCTCGCTTATTCCTGCAGATTCGAAACTCTATTGATAGCTTGGTGATTGGCTTGATTAATCACTGTGAATTTGTTAAAGAGCTAATGGATTATTTGGATTTCTTGTATTCTGGTAAAGGGAACATTTCTCGCATGTATGAGGTGTGCAAAGCATTTTATCGTGCAGAAAAACAAAATCAGTCCCTTACGACTTATTTTATGGCATTTAAGAAAACTTATGAGGAGCTTAATATGTTGTTGCCTTTTAGCACTGATGTAAAGGTTCAGCAACACCAACGAGAGCAAATGGCTATCATGAGTTTCCTTGCTGGCCTTTCCTCTGACTTTGAAACTGCTAAGTCACAGGTTCTTTCTGATTCTAAGATCTCCTCTTTACATGAAGTTTTTAGTCGAGTACTCCGCACAGAAGGTACTCCGCCGGTTCAACTCAGTGGTGCTTTAGTGAGTCGAAATAATAATTATGAGCCTGGACGACCAACCAATCAGCGTGGAAACAAAGGAGGAAGTTCACAAGGGTATGAAACTCGGCCACATAACTCTGGAGGAATTGTGTGCAATTACTGTCACAAGCTTGCACATATGAAGCATGAATGTAGAAAGCTTCAGTATAAGAATCAGAAAGCTCATTCGGCCCACATTGCATCTGCTAATGATAATTCAGAAAAATCAGTTCTTATCTCTGCAGATGAATTTGCCAAGTTCTCACAGTATCAAGAATCACTAAAGTCTTCATCTCCTTCTATCACTGCCATTGCTGATTTAGGTAAATCAAATGCGTGTCTTCTTTCCTCATCCTCCAAATGGGTCATTGATTCTGGTGCCACAGATCACATGACAGGTAATTCTAGTCTTTTTTCTATGTTTAAGTCACACACTTCCACTTCTACTGTTACTTTAGCCGATGGGTCACCATCTTGTGTTTGTGGGTCTGGCACAGTTACTCCTACCCCTCTGCTTCCTCTATCGTCTGTCTTACATTTACCTAATTTATCTTTTAATTTGATCTCTGTATGCCAGCTTACTCGCAATCTTAACTGTTGCATCTCATTCTTTCCTGATCATTGCTTATTTCAGGATCTTATGACGAAGAAGATTATTGGTAAAGGACATGAGTCTGGAGGCCTCTACATTCTTGACACACCAATACCTCAATCTGTTGCTTGCTCTGGTGTTACATCTCCCTTCGAGGCTCATTGTCGGTTGGGTCATCCATCTCTTCCTTTGCTCAAGAAGCTTTGTCCACAGTTTCGTCAGGTGTACGTCTTCATTAAATTGTGAGTCGTGTCAGTTTGCAAAACACCATCGTCTTAGTTCGAGTCCAAGAGTCAATAAACGTGCTAGTGTTCCTTTTGAATTAGTTCATTCTGATGTTTGGGGTCCTTGTCCTATTTTGTCTAAACCTGGATTTAAGTATTTTGTTGCTTTTGTGGATGATTATTCTCGTGTAACTTGGTTATATTTAATGAAAAGTCGTTCTGAGTTGTTTTCAATTTTTTGTGCATTTTGTGCTGAGATTAAAACTCAATTTAATGTTTCGATTCGTACTTTGTAAAGTGATAATGCCAAAGAATATACAAAAACTTTGTTTCAATCTTATATGGCTCGGAATGGCATGCCATGCTTCATGAGACTTCTTGTGTTAATACTCCATCTCAAAATGGAGTAGCAGAACGAAAGAACAGACACCTTCTTGAAACTGCACGAGCCTTATTATTTCAAATGAATGTTCCTAAACCTTTTTGGGCCGATGCAGTTTCTACAGCATGTTTTTTAATTAATCGCATGCCCTCATCTGTTCTTCATGGTGAGATTCCTTACAAAATCCTTTTTCCCAACAAATCTTTATTTCCTGTTGATCCTCGGATATTTGGTAGCACTTGTTTTGTTCGAGATGTTCGTCCGCATGTAACCAAATTAGATCCCAAGTCTTTGAAGTGTATCTTCCTTGGTTATTCTCGTCTTCAGAAAGGTTATAGAAGTTACTGTCCTAGTCTTAACAAATATCTTGTCTCAATTAATGTTACCTTCATGGAAGACACACCCTATTTTCCGTCTTCTCCTCCTCCCGCACATCAGGGGGAGGATGATAATTTGTTAGTCTATTACATCACATCCTCCGGACTTGTATCGGAACCCGCTCCTATCAAGCCTCCTATTCTTCAAGTCTACTCCAGGCGTAAACCTCTTGATTCATGTCCTGCACCTGCTCCTTCGTCATCAGATCCAGTCCCGAGCGATGATCTTCCTATTGCGTTACGCAAAGGTAAAAGTCAATGCACTTATCCTATTTCTTCTTTTGTTTCTTATAACTGCTTGTCGTCTTCCTCTTGTTCATTTATTGCATCCCTTGATTCTATTACTATTCCTAAAACCGTCCATGAAGCAATATCTCATTCTGGCTGGCATCATGCAATGATAGAAGAAATGAATGCTTTAGATGACAATGGTACTTGGAACTTGGTCGATTTACCTTCCGGGAAACGGGCTATAGGATGCAAGTGGGTGTTCACAGTTAAGGTCAATCCAAATGGGTCAGTTGCTCGATTGAAAGCCCGTCTTGTCACTAAGGGATATGCTCAAACCTATGGAGTGGACTATTCGGACACTTTTTCTCTTGTTGCTAAATTGACATCTGTTCGGTTGTTTATATCTATGGCAGCTACTCACCATTGGCCTTTGCATCAACTCGATATCAAGATGCTTTTCTTCATGGTGATCTTCAAGAGGAGGTGTATATGGAGCAACCTCCTGGTTTTGTTGCTCAGGGGGAGTCTGGGCGAGTTTGTCGTCTTCGAAAGTCTCTGTATGGTTTGAAACAGAGTCCTCGTGCTTGGTTTGGAAAATTTAGTCAGGCTATTGAAAAGTTTGGGATGATAAAAAGTAAGTCTGACCATTCTGTGTTCTACAAACAATCAGAAGCTGGTATCATTCTTTTAGTTGTGTATGTGGATGACATTGTTATTACTAGAAGTGATACTACGGGAATCTCATCCCTTAAGTCTTGCCTTCATACTCAGTTTCACACGAAGGACTTGGGAATGCTAAAGTATTTCTTGGGTGTTGAAGTCACAAGGAGTAAAAGAGGTATCTTTCTATCTCAGAGAAAATATGTCCTTGACTTATTAACTGAGACAGGAAAATTGGGAGCAAAGCCTTGTAGTGCTCCAATGACTCCGAACATGCACCTCACAGGAAATGGGGAACTATTTGAAGATCCTGAGAGATATCGAAGGTGTTGGTTGGAAAGCTGAATTACCTTACCGTGACTCGTCCAAATATTGCATATTCTGTCAGTATTGTTAGTCTATTCATGTCATCCCCAACAGTTTATCATTGGGCAGCATTAGAACAGATTTTGTGTTACTTGAAAGGAGCACCAGGACGTGGTATCCTATATACAAATCATGGACACACTCACATTCAATGTTTCTCAGATGCAGATTGGGCAGGTTCCAAAGTGGATGGAAGATCCACATCAGGCTATTGTGTTTTTGTTGAAGGAAATTTGGTCTCATGGAAAAGTAAGAAGCAGAATGTTGTGTCACGATCAAGTGCTGAATCAGAATATAGGGCTATGGCACAGTTTGTGAGTGAGATAATGTGGATATATCAGCTCTTGAATGAAGTAGGTCTTAAAACTTCATTACCAGCAAAATTGTGGTATGATAACCAAGCTGCCCTTCATATTGCATCTAAACCTGTGTTTCATGAGCGAACGAAGCACATTGAAATTGATTGTCATTTTGTCCGCGAGAAAATTCAGCAAGGTTTGATTTCTACAGGATATGTGAAGACTGGAGAACAATTAGGGGACATCTTCACAAAAGCTCTAAATGGGGTTCGGGTTGATTATCTTTGTCACAAGTTGGGCATGATTAATATCTATGCTCCAACTTGAGGGGGAGTGTTACAGAATATAGCTGTAATTAGGTGTATATTAGCTGGCTTAATTAGCTTAATTCTATGTTTCCTAATTATATAGTTTCCTAAGATAGTTTCCTTATTTTGTATATATATGTGCATCTTGTTTCAATATAAGTAATGAGAATATAATTCTTTTCATCTCAAGTAACACTTTCTTTCTAGACTGCATACATAACTAACAAATTAAATAAAGAGGTAAAAGTTAACAAAATCAAAGTAACAAATGAAGTTGGTGTAAATATCTACGTAGAAATAACCCAAGATCGAATTCACCTGAATTTAAGAAGCTCCATTACTTAATTTACAAAAGGTGAGAAGCAAACCATTGTTATCCCAATTTAATTACAACATAGCTATAACTAATGTTGTTAGAACCATCATCACATACTCCATATATACTTTATCACTTTATGTCAGTCTTAGTAGAATGCTAACCTTCAACCATGGTTTCGGCTTCATAAACATTATTCGAATGCTAACCTCCAAAAGAAGCAACCGCCACTTTTTCTCACTAAAATCCAAGCCAAACTATAAGGCGAGCAAATCCTAGACTAAACAGACATATAAGAAAAGGAATTGCAACGCCATAAAATCTTTGACTCAAAAAAAAAAAAAAAAAAAAAAAGATGGAAAATTTGAAAAATAAGAAAAAGCATATCTTCTATGAATCTTTTTCCTATTAAGAAAAAATAAAGGGAGAACTCGAGAAAAAATAAATAATTGAAGTACAACCTTTAATTTGCTTCCAATCGACCAAAACTAACCTAAAAAAGAATACGTGTTATAATGCAATTCACATATCAATTTAAGCAATTTATTATTCAAATGAGTGTCACATTTAAGGAGAGAGAGAAAGAGAAAGAGAGATGTCTATCACACATTTTTTTCTAATAACATAATTTGAGGTTATGAATGTCACATGTAAAAAATTTAAATGAAGATTGATGACTCACAAAGCATAGTATCACTGAAGGAACTATTTCAAATCCTATTTAACAGGTAGCTGAATTGGTGAGATTCAACAAATTAAGGTCTTCGAGTAAAGCTATTACCTGTTGATTGGGTTTTGTATCATAGGGCTACTACAATAAGATCATCCACAGAGGCAAGAATCACCTGAAAAAGAGAGTCCCACTTAAGCCTCATTTCAAAGGAATGCATAAAGTGATTCTTGGCAAAACACTAAGTTTCAGCAGACTCTCCCTATAAAGCAATTGAGTGAAGTATACAGTAGAAAAGCGAAGATCAATTGCAGAATAATGACATCGTCCACATAAAAATGGCATATTAAACTGTGTAGTGCGTGTGTATAATCTATGTATACAGATCGAGAGAGATACTTGGCATCTAAGATGAAAAAGGACAGACCAAGTTGTTGGAGACCTTTGGTTAGAAACTTGAATACTTGGTGTGCTTATCACGTTGAAGCTCCAACCTGCAAATCAATAGCTGAAAGTTTAGAGCTCAAATAGAGCAAAGAAACAAAAAGTATTATAATATTAAGGAGGTGAATAAACATGGATTAATACTACAAACCAGGGCCGGCCCTGAGGGCAGGCCTAATAGGCAACCGCCTTGGGCATCTATTTTTTAGTAAAATTTAGGGGCATTAAATTTGGTCTTAGTAGAGATATAATACTTAGACAACCAATTTTTATTCATGGACAGTTCAAAGGCCAAACCCCAATATACTATACATGTTCTACTATTTAGCATCTATTTTTTGTTGTTGCATTTTTCTTTAGAATATAATTTTTATTAATTTCTTGCATGGTAGCATTGTTCTATGTATGTTTGACACATTAATGGAAAATATAGTTGAATTATATTCATTTTAATGGAATTATATTCAAAAGTTGTAATCAAATCTTGTTTATTAGTTTGATATATTTGTAATGATGATAGGAGGTTTCGGGTGAGCCTATTGAAAACTCTCATTGTGAATTGATTGTTTATTTGTTTGATATATTTGTAAGGAAAATTTCATCCGTCCTCCCTTTTTGTCTTCCCTTGTGCATCTGACCAACTTGGAATAGTTATTTCGAGAAATCCACCGTTGGATTTGATATTTCACTTATACTTATCATGAATGCAAAAAATCACATTGATCCAATGGTCGGTTTCTGCAATTTTGAAAAAATTGTAAAATATAATGAAAAAATTGTGAAAAACTATCACAATCTATTTTTTGAAAAACCAACCATTGGATCAATGTGATTTTTTGTATTCTTGATACGAATAAGTGGATCATCAAATCCAACAGTCGATTTTTCAAAATAACTTATTGAACTTTCAAGTAGGTCAAATGCACAAGAGAGGACAAATATGGTGGACAAAAAGAATTGTTGTATTTGTAATGATGATATGAGGTTCGGGATGAGCCTATTGAAAACCTTCATTGTGAATTGATTGTTGTAGGTCTTCTTTATTAGTTTAATTATATTTGTAATTATGATAGGAGGTTCGAGGTGAGCCTATAGCTAGAAAACTTTTTTTCTAATTTGATTGTTATAGGTTTTAGCTTCTTTTATATATATATATATATATATATTGGTGAATCAGTGATTGGAGGTTCGAGGCGAGCCTATTGAGAACGCGCTTTGTGAATTGATTGTTGTACATTTAGCTCATGAGAAATTAAGGATAATAACTAAAATTTTACACGCTTTCTTTTTTTAGTCGATATATAGTAGAGGCAACATTTTAGGAGCCCGCCTAGGGCATCCAAAATCTCAGGGCCGGCCCTGCTACAAACCCAGTTGATTCAGCCTAGTTCCACCAAAAATAAAGAGCTATCCAATAATTCCCAACTCAAAATACAGAACCCCAAAAAATGATAGAAAAAAATGAGATCAATTTAATCATTCAACCCTTAAAACCATCATTTTTAACCCAAAAAATGATAGGGAAAAAAAAAGACATATCTGATTTTTCATAATTCAACCATGATTAATAGGTAAAAGTGATTACTGGCAGTAATTAATAGGTATAAGACCTGTATGACCCAGTAGCATTAACCACTCCCCAAAAAAGATATATTTGATTTTTCATAACTCAACCATGATTAATTGGTAAAAGTGATCACTGGTAGAAATTAATAGGTCCAAGACCTTTATGCCCCAGTTCAAGAACTTTGAAAATCAAGAACTCCACTGATGCAATACACATTGCACGGCCAAAGTCACAAGGAGCAAAAACTACACTCAGAAGCCCAAAAGTGCAAATTATGTGTTTTGTTCCAAATTTGGATTGACAATGCAAATTATTGGATTAATAGCCTGAATCTTCTTCTTCTTGAATGGCTTGGACTATTTGGATATGGCAATCATATCCAATGAATGTGAAAATTACAAACAACAACAAATGAGAACATCGTTGATTATGGCCATGAATGGTATGCCCATAATCCGAAACTTACAGCAAGAGATTACACATGTTAAAGATCATTACTATAATTGGCTAGAATATTCCTCTAGAATATGAGAAGCATTTGTATACTCCTATAATTTTTGCACAAAAACAATAATTATTAGTTAGGCATTTGCAAATAGGTTTGTGATTGCTTACCTTTATGGTGGCCGGAATTTACAACCCAAAACCAAAGTCAAGTTAAATATGGATTTTTCTTATAAAAAACAGTGCAACTAAGTAAAATCAGAGAACAAAAAAATGTGGAGAACATTGAACAGCATAAAAATTTGTCTTTTAAACAAAACTCACCATTCACGCATCAAACAATGAAATAGGATGTTAAAATACAAAGCAAACCCAGAGAAATAGGGAAGAGTGGTTGTGTGGAGAAACTCACCATTCGCAGAGAGTAAAAGAAAACATACCTACTGTGAGACAGACGTAGAGAGAGGAGGGCCTACTTGTATGGAGAGAGAGAGAGAGAGAGAGAGAGAGAGAGGAGGGGTTGCTTGCGTGGAGTGAGAGAGAGAGGAGGCATGGAGAGAGAGAGAGAGGGAGAGAGAGGAGGGGCCTTCACCTATTAATCTTAAAAAATAAATTGAAATCAATTCTTATCTTCATATAAATTAAAACCAATTGAGAGAGAGAGAGAGGAGAGACTTGGGGTTGCCTGCGTAGAAAGAGAGAGAGAGGAGGGGTTGCTTTCGAAATTGAAATCGAAATTGAAATCAATTCTTATCTTCATATAAATTAAAATCAATTGAGAGAGAGAGAGGAGGTTATCTGCTTGGAGAGAGAGGATGGGCTTCAATTCTTATCTTATTATATGAGATTTTTATAAAATAAAATAAAATAAAATCAACCAATGAGAATAAAGAAAATGAGAGAGTTAAGGAGAGAATAAAATGAATTTCTTATCTGCGTGGAGAGAGAGAGGGGGGGATGGGTTTCAATTCTTATCTTATTATATGAGATTTTTATAAAAATAAAATAAAATCAACCAATTAGAATGAAGAAAGGGAGAGAATTAAGGAGGGAAGAGAATGAATGAGGGAAGCAATTATAGGGCCACCACATCAGCCTAGCAAACTGCTCTATATATAATAAGATACACACATTACTGTTGGAAAAATTTGAACTTGGAATTTGGATTATCTAGAATTTGATAATATTGTGTTAAACAATAAAACAATCAAATTAAAAGAACAAAAATAGAATGTATATTAATTCTGTAATTTACGGAATTATATACCTAAAAGATGAAGAAGTCTAACACAAAATATATATATATACACACACACACACAATAATTGCACTTAAATAAATGACTTACAAGTTGTCCAGAAATTGAAGTAAACTTGCAGCAAAAATTGATTGATGCAGAAATTGATCAAGGCAAGTGTTGGACACTTTGTCCTTAAGACAGATTTCGCCCCTCCACTTGGTGCTTAGAGTTTGATGGACGTCTGCCTCCAAGGATACAATGATCACGTCTGACAGAGGAAGCACTACAATCTGCAGACTCGGCGAACCATAAATGTTATCTCTCTGTCAATGACAGTATGCAGAAATGCAATGAATATGAATGAATGAAATGGCTTAGACCTTGTCCTATTTATAGACCCACTGGTGCCTTTTCGTGAAGTGCAGAAAGGCACTAGTCACAACTCTTCAAAAAGAGGTGCAACCCTATAGCAATTTCCGAAGAGACATAACCCTCCTGCAGAGGTGCAACTCTTCAGAAATTCTGGACAAACATGACTCTTCACATATGGTAATCAGACTTGGCCCAAAAAGATAATGGGTCGGTCTATATGACCCCACCCCACCCCACCCGACCCGGCCCGGTTCAGTGCGGTGTGGGCTGGCGCGCGCGCGTGTGGTTTGGATCAAGCCCAAGCTAGGGTAGGTCCTCTCCCCTCACAAAACTTTGGTACCCCTTGGGGCCCAACCCATAGGTCCAAGGTAAGTATATCAACACACTTGTCACACTCATTGATTTTGAAACCATTTGACATCATCACTTTGTCAAATTTTTTTGTGCCATTGCTTTGGAGCTTGTTTTAATCCATAAAGAGATTTTACAAGCCTACAAATTTTCCTTTCTTTGCCTGGAGCTTTAAACCCTTCTGGTTGTTCCATATAAATTTCCTCTTGTAATTCACCATTTAGGAAAGCTGTTTTAACATCCATTTGATGTATTTCGAGATTGTGCACAACTGCAATAGGTATTAACATTCTAATGGATGTTATTCTTGTAACTGGTGAATATGTGTCAAAATAGTCCACACCTTCCTTTTGTTTAAAGCCTTTAGCTACCAATCTGGCTTTATACTTGTCAATTGATCCATCAACTTTCATATTCCTTTTGAATATCCACTTACATCCAAGTGGTTTATTCCCATGAGGAAATCTACCAGCTCCCAAGTATGATTTTGGATGATAGATTCAATTTCACTATTAATTGCTTCTTTTCAAAGAGGTGCTTCAGGAGTGGACATAGCTTCATTGAAGCTTTGAGGATCATTTTCTGACAAATAAGTCAGAAAATCAGGACCAAAAGATTTTGAAATCTTTGCCCTCTTACTGCGTCTAGGTTTCTCCTTAATTTGATCTTTATTATCACTAGTCGCAGTCTCATAAGTTCTTTTAAGAGAACTAGTCTCTTGTAAGAAGAACTTATTTCACGTGAAGCTTTATGTGGAAACACATGTTCAAAAAATGAAGCATTCTTAGATTCAATAATAGTATTTGCATGAATATCAGGAATGTCAGATTTATAAACAAGAAATCGATATGCACTACTATTCTGAGCATAGCCTATGAATATACAATCAATAGTCTTTGGTCCTATCTTGATCTTTTTAGGAGTAGGAACAGCTACCTTAGCCAAACACCCCCACACTTTTAAAAATTTATAGGAAGGCGTTCGACCTTTCCATAATTCATAAGGTGTTGTGGTTGTGTTCTTACGAGGTATTTTGTTGAGAATATAATTTGCAGAAAGCAAAGCTTCCCCCCACAAGTTCTGAGGTAAACTAGGACTTAATAACATAGCATTCATCATTTCTTTTAAGGTCCTATTTTTACGTTCAGCAACACCATTTTGCTGAGGTGAATATGGCACAGTAGTTTGATATATAATCCATGGTTAGAGCAGAACTCACCAAAAGGATCAGACTCATATTCGCCACCTCTATCATTTCTGAGAACCTTTATCTTTTTGCTAAGTTGATTCTCAACTTCATTCTTGAAATGTATAAACATATCTAATGCTTCATCTTTACTTCTAATTAAGTAAACATAATAATATCTAGTGCTATCATCAATAAAAGTAATGGAATACTTTTTACCTCCTCTAGTTTGAACAAACTTTAAATCACAAATATCACTATGTATCAAATCTAGAGGTTCAGTACTTCTTTCAATTAAATTAAAAGAAGTCCTAGTTAATTTTTCTTCCACACAAGTTTCACATTTATGATTTAAATCGATATTAAACTTAGGCAAATATTCCATATTAACTAATCTACGTAAAATATCATAATTAACATGTCCTAGTCTACCATGCCATATATTAGAAGACTTAGCAATATAAGGAAAAGATATAACTTTATTAATCTTAGGAATAATGAGAACAACATTCATCTTAAATAACTCATTACACATATACCCTTTTCCCACATACACTCCATTCTTGATAAGTATAAACTTATCAGACTCAAAGACCAACTTGAAATCATTCTTGCTCAACAAAGATCCAGACACAGGATTCTTGCGAATATCTGGCACATGCAGCACATCATTTAAAGTAAGCTCATTTCCAGAAGTTAACTTTAAAATGACTTTTCCATGACCAGCAATGTTAGAAGAAGAGGAGTTGCCCATATACAATTGTTCTCCATTATCCATAGGTTGATAAATAGAAAACATTCATTTGTCTGTGCATATGTGGCGAGTAGCTTCAGTATCCACCCACCATTCTTTCAGATTATGCATCAGATTTACTTCAGATATCACAATAGATAGGTTCATGTCACCTATTGTATCTGAAAGAGTCTCCACTTCATTAGCTTAAGCATTTCTGTTGGTTCCTTGGTTCTTTCTTTGACGACAATTATTTGCACGATGTCCAGGATTATTACAAATAAAGCACTTTCCTTTGAACCTCTTTGGATTGCCACCTTGGTTTCCTCCTTTGGACCCTTGAGAGCTTTGGCCAGAGAATTTCCGCTTTTTATTATTATTATTCTTTGGCGCTTTCTCCACTATATTTGCTTTTGACTCCATAGGATTTTTCCCCTTTTTTTTTTTTTCAGAATTTCGGTTGTCTTCTTCAATCCTTAATCTCACAATCAAGTCCTCAAGAGACATCTCCTTGCGCTTGTACTTCAAGTAGTTTTTGAATTCTTTTCAAGACGGAGGCAATTTTTCAATTAAAGCAGCAACTTGAAAAGATGCACTTAAAGACATACCTTCGGCATGAATTTCATGTAGAATCACTTGAAGCTCTTGCACTTGGCTTAACATAGTTTTGGAGTCTACCATTACAAAATCAAGGAATCCGCCCATAATGAACTTTTTCAGCCCGGCATCTTCCGTTTTGTACTTTTAATCCAAGGAGTCCCAAAGTTCATTTGCAATCTTTATTGGACTATACACATTGTATAATATGTTGTCCAATGCATTGAGGATGTAGTTCTTGCACAAAAAATCAGAGTATTTCCACGCTTCTAACGCAGCAATGGTAAGAGTATCAATCTCACCCTCTTTGAGAACAGGTGCGTCTTTATAAAGAAACCTTGAGAAATTCGATGTAGTGAGATAAAACAACATTTTCTGTTGCCATCTCTTAAACTCAGTACCATTGAATTTTTCAGGCTTCTCCCCATGTGTAGGAACATGTGCAGGAGTTGGGGTTAGTGCCACTACAGGAGGCACATTCACAGTGTTGCCACTTTCATTTGCCATTTCTGTATTTCCAGAAATGAAAGAACGAATTTCAAAACAAATATTTTGTTTAAAAACACAATATTAATCCAAATTCTAAATAAAACGGAAATTTTGTCTTAAGATTGTTGAAAAATTTTGAACTTGGAATTTGGATTATCTAGAATTTGATAATATTGTGTTAAACAATAAAACAATCAAGTTAAAAGAACAAAAATAAAATGTATATTAATTCTGTAATTTACAGAATTATATACCCAAAAGATGAAGAAGACTAACACAGAATATATATATATATATATATATATAGACACACACACACACACAATAATTGCACTTAAATAAATGACTTACAAGTTGTCCAGAAATTGAAGTAAACTTGCAGCAAAAATTGATTGATGCAAAAATTGATTAAGGCAAGTGTTGGACACTTTGTCCTTAAGACAGATTTCACCCCTTCACTTGGTGCTTAGAGTTTGATGGACGTCTGCCTCCAAGGATACAATGATCACGTCTGACAGAGGAAGCACTACAATCTGCAGACTCGGCGAACCAGAAATGCTATCTCTCTTTCACTGACAGTATGCAGAAATGCAATGAATATGAATGAATGAAATGGCTTAGACCGTGTCCTATTTATAAACCCACTGGTGCCTTTTTGTGAAGTGCAGAAAGGCACTAGACACAACTCTTCAAAAAGAGGTGCAACCCCCAGCAATTTCCGAAGAGACATAACCCTCCTGCAGAGGTGCAACTCTTCAGAAATTCTGGACAGACATGACTCTTCACATATGGTAATCAGACTTGGCCCAAAAAGATAATGGGTCGGTCTAGATGACCCCACCCACCCGACCTGATCGAACTCGATTCGGTGCAGGCGGGCGGGCGCGTATGTGGTTTGGATCAAGCCCAAGTTAGGGTAGGTCCTCTCCCCTCACAAAACTTTGGTACCCCTTGGGGCCCAACCCATAGGTCCAAGGTAAGATTATATCAACACACTAGCTTTCCACTATTTTTCCAATGTGGGACAATGATGATTACCTTATTCAACCATTTTCAAGTAGGTGATTATCCACTACGATTTCTCATTCAAAACATCAATATTTTGAACTTATTAATACAACACATTAATCTTCTTCATGAGATGAATGTATTCCAATATGAGCCCACTTAAAAGGGCTTGTGGGACCCACATTAAATTAAAGTTACATTAGCTTATATTAAGCTCAAAATATAACAATTACTGCTTGAGCAATGTCTAAAAGAGCACTATGTTTGGATTGAGAGAGTTGGAGAGAAGAGAAAAGAAGAGAAGAGAAACTTATTAAGTTTCTCTCTTTTGGATTGAGAGAGTTGGAGAGAAAGGGGAGAGAAAGAGGAGAGAAAAGGGGGCTTATTTTGCTCTCTCCAAATCGAAGAGAAATGGAGAGAAGAGAAGAGAAAGGGAAGACATGAGTGGTAGTTTTTACTATTTTGCCATTTCTTTTCCTTCTTTAGCTTTTATTTTCTTTTTATGTAAGTAAGGGCAATATTGAAATTTACACCTTAAAATCTTCTATTTTCTTCTCTTATGAAGGCTATACAAACAGGATGGAGAGAAAGTTAAATAACTTTCTCCCCTCTCTATCCAAATAAGGTGGAGAAAAAATCATTTAACTTTCTCTTCTCTTCTCTTAATGAGTTTCTCTTCTCTTCTCTCCAACTCTCTCAATCCAAACATAGTGTAAAAGACTTCAACTTGTGCTCCCAACTAGGAGTAGGTCTTTGGTACACTCAATATAACCCAACTGGGTTTTCTTCAATTGGATGATAAATCAGTACAAATCATTAGATATTTTTCCTCATCATTCAAGAAGATATCATCTGAAGTAGAAGATGATAAACAGTCTTTTGCAGTTTCTTACCTCAAAAATTCATGTGGGTTGTCCTTAATTAGAAAGTGCTATCGCTACATCAGAGAAGTTACATCATCTTAAAACCCTAGATAATGCAGATTCTGTCCTTGCCCTACTCAGAAACCATGGTTTCTCCAAAACCCACATTTGAAAACTCGTGAGCAAAGACCCAGGTGTTTTGTTTGCCAATCCTGAAAAAACCCTTCTGCCCAAACTCCAGTTTTACTATTCCATAGGCATTTCAACTGCTGACCTTCCTACGATCGTCTCAAAAAACCCATCTATCTTATTTTATAGCTTGGATAAATGTCTCATCCCTGCTTATAATTTCCATGAGAGTGTTGTTCCGGATGAACGAGTGGTGGCTACTTTCAGGCGCCATCCAAGGCTTTTTTCTTATGGTGTGGAAAAGAAATTTTGCCCCAAAGTTGCTTCCTTGAGAGAACTTGGAGTTCCCCAAACCCGTATCTCGTTTTTCATAACCAATTTTCCCAGTGCAGCAATGCAAAATAACGAAAAAGTTTACTGAAAGCGTTGACATGGTTGTCAAAATGGGAATCCACCCTTCGAAATATGTATTTATTGCTGCAATCCAAGTGTTATCTGAAATGACTAAATCAACCTGGGAACATAAATTGGAGGTTTATAGGAGGTGGGGTTGGTCTGAAGATGATGTTTGGAGGGCATTCCAACTGCAGCCCAAATGTATGAATTTATCTGAGAAGAAAATAGTAAGCACAATGGATTACCTTGTGAACAAGATGGGCTGGCAGTCAGCGAATGTTGCTAAAAATCCGAATGTTATTTTTTATAATTTGGAGAAGAGGATCATACCAAGGTGTTCAGTAATCAGAGCTCTAGTGTTGAAGGGTAAGATAAAGAGAGAGCTCAGTTTAGGTTTGTGACCAAATATCAGGAAGAGGTTACTCAACTGTTGAACATCTATGAGGGGAAAATGGGTCTTCTGGAACTTGGTTTTGCATTGGCAGAAATATGTGGGATGAAACAGCTGTAGCTGTAGCATGCTAACTTCACGATTCTGAGTAATTATTTGTTCTCTATTTGATGGTTACTACTCTTCCAGTTCATTTGCTTTGCTGTACTAGTGCTGTTTTGAATGTTAGAATTGTTTCTACCCCCTTCTGCTGGGAACAAATTTTATTCTCTGTTCTGCTTGTCAGTTTTTATTAAAATTTAGAAGTCGGTTGATTATTTTCAACTTTGAAGCATTGTTGTACGGCTTAGTTTAGTTGTTCTGAACATTTAACTGAAGCTACTTCTTTATGAGTCTATTGAGTTGGGTTTTGTTGGATAGCTTATGTTTTGTGGCTAGATATATAAATATAAATGAAGCAGGTGGAAGCAGTATATTTACTCGTGAGTGCTTCAATTCTATGCTAGCTAGTTGCCTGCCTATTTTCATTAAATTGCTCAAATCATACTTATACATAAGATCAAGTCAGTTAATGATTTGATATGTTTTTTATTTAACAGCTTCCTATTTAATCCAAACAAGCAAAATATCCGAAGTCAATTCTGTCAGGTTGTAAATTGCATGGAAGGTTTGCGGAAAAGTACAGCAAAGCACCATTTGAGAGTTTCACCAAACTGCAGTACAGATGGACCAACCCCTGCACAATGTGAAGAGCCTAGAGGGGTATATGGGTATGTGCCAAATTTTGGGGTTAAAAGGCATTGTTGAAAATAAAAAGAGGGAATATAAAACTCACCATGAAATTGTGCATATTGTGCTGCACATGGAATAATTCTCCTCTGGTGAATTACTGATCCAATCTAAAAGCCTCACCCACTCTCTTTTGAAAACTCTCCGAGATTGATCTATGATTGGAGAGGTCAAGGAGAAAAGGTTCTTCTTATGGCTTTTTTGTGTTGTTTTTGTGTGCGTGTTAGCGGCCCCGCCGGGGGGGGGGGGGGGGGGGGGGGGGGGTTT
>JAESVK010000645.1:2068024-2085614 GCA_017140935.1 Hamamelis virginiana | reverse complement strand
GGCGTTAGAGGGTATCTAGCCAAAAAGGCCTTGGACATAAATGAGTTCATCACACGCATACTAATATAATTTTGGTTAATTTTCACCTACTTTTTGATGGACTTGAGGATTGGCCATCACATCTTTGAAAATTTCTCTGCACCATTTCCTCAAGGAACGTAGCAACAAAACCGTTCCTCTCTTCCCAACAGAAAATTAAAAAATAGTAATAAGAAAGGGCGGGGTGCCATGTAGCGACATCGATGCGAGGAACGAAAGTATCTTTGAAGTTTACTTCTATTGGTGGAAACTCAGAGCCCGAAAATGAACCCACACGAAGATGTACAAATTTTATTTGATTTGAAGCTCCATGGTTATAGGATTCAAAATTGCCTCAATGCCAAAGACGCTACAAAATTTTTGGAAGCACCCAATTCAGACATCAAATGAAATTCCATTCAGATAAGTCCTTTCTCTTAAGTTTCATATTGATTTTTGATATTTAATATGCTTAAATTGATGTGTTGACATTATAAAGCATAGATTTGTTCCGTTTATATGCATTTTTTCTAATTAATCTATCTCGGCAATTTTCAATCGGCACATTGAAAATCACAATTAGAAATTTGACTTCTACTGACTCTAATTATTCTTGGTCGGAACTCTAATTATTCAACATGCATACATTTGTTAAAGTTAAGCTCGGTGTATACACGGAATAAGTTCTCCACATCTGCCAACTTAAAATATGCAAGAGTGACATTGAATATTACCCACAAAAACTACACACAACCTATCACACAACCTTTTTACGTGATTGCCGCATATAATAATAGTTTATCAAGCTTTGAAAATTGCTTTGATATGGCTCAACTTTTCGATTTGCATTCGAGGACTCGTATAATTTGACTGCTACTAGGGTAGCTAAATTTTGAGAAAATTATCTAAAAGTCCCTCACTTCCTGGGAGGTATACCATCAAGGACTCTAATATACCATTAAGATATTAAGCATTTTGTTTTAAGGTATTAATATTTTTTAATCACCTTTTTACCCTTTTTTAATGGAATTTAACCTTGAAAATCTTGATAATAATAGTAGCAAGACCCACATTCAACATGCCTTCATCTGAAGGAGTCAACCCTCACAAAAGGGGATTCCAAGATATGGCTTCTTCTAAAGCCGTTGATGATGGTGTTAAAGAAGATTCAAAAGCCGTTGATGATGGTTTGGTCATTGTCATATATGTCGTCAAGAAGTATGTAATGTGATAGGCAGTTTGTGTCTCCCATCCCATATCAGATTCATTTCATCAATTCATACTAAGTAAGCCATCCACAAGCTTGATTTCCAGGTTGTCCAGATTGCGCGTTACACATGTCAGCCACCGTGGGCTCAACAACAACAGCAAAAAGGAAATTAAAAAATGAACACTTTTTTCATGAAAAATTCCACCGGTCGGTGGATTATGGACGTATTCTGTTAATCCCAAGAATTTCAATCCAAGAAGGTTCCTTCTTCTTTTCTATTTTTTCCTTTGCCTCTGTTTCTCTCTTTTTTTTTTTTTTTTAAATGGTATTTAATTTTAATTTTTTTTTTTGTTTTTATTTTTAAATGGAAGGTGTATGAATTTGCAATTAATCCATGGGCGGCCCCGGGGTTTGGGTGGGCCAAAGCGGTTTTCTATAATTAGGCCCTTTTAAATTTTTAAATTAAAAAAAAAAAAAAAAATTTGCATAGCTTAGTTTCTCTTAGGCTAAAACCTACAACCATACTATAACAAGCAATTCACAAAAGAGTTTTCATTTGGCTCACCCAGAACCTCCTATCACCATTCACTACTACACATATATCAAACAAATATCAAAATACTTAATCTATTAAAATGAATATAATTCAAATATATAGGAAATTAAAAAAAAAAAAAAACATACAGTTAAATCCCTAAATAACATCACTCACCTATGGAGCTTAATGGCTAATTATATGACAGATTCGGAAAACGTTAAGGATTTTTGGTAAACACTCCACCACTCACATATGGAGCTACCCCAACTTGTTACAGATGATGCTAACTAGTAACTAGGGATAAATATAAAAAAATGTAACATTAAAAATAAAAAAAACAGAGAAGCAAGATGAAAGTTTAAAGCTATAAATGAAATCTGCTCGAGCTTTATAACACAGAGGAATCAAAGTCTGAAGAAACTAGATTACAACAACAACTAAAGAAGCAAGAGATTTAGGGAAATGGAAAAAGGATCGAGATTATGAATATAAAAAGCGTACCTTTAATAGATTTTGGGATTAAAGAAGAGAACGAATCGGCAATCGCAGAGTCAGCACTAGGCAGAGAGAGAGAAGCCAAGGGTCTTGACGTCTCGTTAGGGCCTGCTGGCCTGCTGCTGCTTCCAGAGTTTTAGGGTTTAGAAATTAGAACGAATCACAGAGAAGAGAGAAGCAAAGGGTGAAGGACCGAAGGGTCTCGGCATCAATAAGAGGCTTAGGGCCTTAGGGGAGCTAGGGAGGCTTTGAGAGGCTTTGCTCAGTTGCTGCTGCTGCTTCTTGTGCAGTTGGGCCCCTTTAGATAATTAGATTGGAGAACTATGGATGAATGCCCTTGTCAATGGACTGTGGGAGTATAGGGCTTAAAAAAAAATTGGGCCCCTTAAAATTGGGGGCCTCAAGCAAATGTTTTAGTAGGCAAAAGCCAAGGGCCGGCCCTGAATGAAGCGAAACACAATTGCCAGATTGGGACTTTTTTGACTGTCTATTCTCTCAATGGTGCTCTCCTGTTGCCATGGATGAAACTGAAAGCTCTGCTTCTTCTTCTCACAGATCCATTTGGACAAGGTTAATTACTTCTCTCTCTCTCTCTCATGATGTGTTTGGATGTTAAGAAAACGAAGGAAAAAGAAATTAATGAATGGTTCTTTTCCTATGCAGGTTTTGGATCTATCCTCTGAGGCTGTTTATGTACACCACAGTTTATGGAATTGCTCTGTACAAGTGGTGGAAGTTCGTATCAAGTTAGTGGACTCAAGATGATTTGATTTGTGGGATTAATTAAGTTCTCTAAACTTTGCTTAATTAAGATTCAAATGGACAGTGAAAATACCCAAAATGCTTTGAAAACTCAAAAAAAAGTACGGTGAAAACACTAAAAATTGATGGGTGTTTTCTTTTCTTCTTAAAAATTTTTAAAAATTCTATGGGTTGGTGCTTATTCATGATATATTTTAGCTATAAAAAAAGAAGAAGCTCCATTACTGCATAATTCTTGGTTACAGTCTCGTATAATTTGATGAAGAGAAACAAGAAACCAACCACAGTAACAGAGGAGGCACAAAACCAATTAATTAGTTAATTATTAGCAATGGAATATATTATTGAAGATGAAATTTGTGAATTAGTTTACCTTCTTCCCACAGTAAGAAGTGGATTCGGAGGGCTCAGCTAGGAGGCGACGTCCAGTCCCTGAGAAAATGGAATAGAAGAAGGTCTGGAAACGGGCAGTGACTTGTGTAGTGGAGTCATCTTCTTTCTGCTTACAGGGAAGCCAATGATTGTTCCAGTCCTTGGGCATGCAGTTTGTTTCAATTCTTGTTTGGAATACAGTGAGTAGCAGAGATATAAACACAGCACAGTTTATAAACCCCAACAGCACAGTTTGGAATACAGGGAAGCCAAAGGTTCTTTGCCAATGCAGGTTTAGGATCTATCCTCTTGAGTCTGTTTATGTACACAGTTTATGGAATTGCTCTGTACAATGACGTAGCCAGGATTTTTAGCTAGGGTGGGTGAAACTCTAAAAAATATGAAATTTAAGATTTCATTTTTTAAAAGTAACATAAAAAGTATCTATTAAAACTAATAAACTATCTTATAGTTAATGCACAAAAGCACAAAAACACTAGTAAATGAAACATAAATCATCAAAAAATAATTCATATTAATAAAATATTCACTAATCAATTGCAATTGTCTCCTTTGAGTCTTCATTTTTTGAAAGTGTTGTATGATAACCTCATTATCAATGCCATCAATATATACAATCAAGCTATCATTCATCAATTGATCACCCATCCGGTTGCGCAATCAACTTTTCACAATTTTTATTGTAAAAAATGCCCTCTCTACAGTGGCAATCGCAACTGGGAGGGTAAGTGTCAATCTCAAAATCAAATAAACTAATGGATACACTATGTTTCTTTTTGCTTCAACCATTTTTTGAGCTAAAGCACCAATCCCTTTCAATTGTGAAAAGTCATTAGAAGAGCGCATATCAACAACATAATTTTCAAGTTGATTGTCAAGCACAAAAGATCGAATACAGAGAAATCTATTGGATAAAGTGTAGCTAAGTGAATCAATTGTTGCTTGTCAAAAGCAGAAAAAAAAAAATCATCTGGCCTCAAGCATGCCACATTAAGAAGCAATTCAATGTTTGCCTCAGTGAAATGACTATTAAGTTTAACAAGTTGCACATCAATGACAAAATAAAATAGCTCAAACCGATAGTGATTTAAATTTGTGTGTTCTTGAGCTCTATGCCGCGGTCTCCTCGGAAGAGAAAACACATCATCCAAGATGGGAGTAACAATGTTATTCTTTTTACAAAAAGAAAAAAACTTCATCAAATAAAGAATCTCACCTTCTCCCTCATCTCTTGAAGTCGATTTTTGGAAACTTTAACTAAGGTCATGGCATTGACAATATCTTGCCATGGACTAAGGGCACTGAGAGAGGGAGAAAATAGATTGAAAGGGGGGTACGAATGAAAGAGGGGTTTTTTTTTTTTTGGATAAGTAACTAAGAGAGGGTTTTATTTTTACTATTTTTTTTTTGGGTAAGTAACCATGTAGTTGGATGATATACATGTAAGTAAACCTTTTTTTTTTTTTTTTTTTTAAAAGTGAGGGTGGGCAGTTGACCCCCCTTGCCCAAGGGTAGCTACGTCCTTGGCTCTGTACAAGTGGTGGAAGTTCATATCAAGTTAGTGGACTCAAGCTGATTTGATTTGTGGGATTAATTGAGTTCTCTAAACTTTGCTTAATTAAGATACAAATGGACAGTGAAAATACCAAAATGCTTTGAAAACTCAAAAAAGAGAAAAAAAAAAAAAAAAAAAAAGGACAGTGAAAACACATCCAAAATGTTGGGTATTTTCATTGTGGTGAGTGTTTTCATTGTGTGAAATATTTTCACTGTGTTTGGGGCAGTTTCGTCTTTTTCGACAAAATATTTTCACTGTGGACCTGTTGGTATACTTAAAAGATTTGAAGGACTTCTTGGTATTCACCCCTTAAATTTTTGCTTCGGAGTGATGCGTTCGACTAAAAAAGAAAAGTTACTTTATTGTTTCTTGCAGTTAGCCTAAAGACAGCACTGAAGAAACAAGGGGACGACTACTGTAATGGGGATTATTCATCATCTAAGTTTAATTAGCCTGGTTAAGAAATGTTCAGTTAATTTTTCATCAATTGAACTGGGTCAACTTGCACCAGCCCATATACCCAGAATCCATTAGGTCAGCCCGGTCAGGCAAGAGTCCTCCATGTGTCCTCTTCATTCAGCTATATAAGGGTCATCATCCATGGTTATTGGTAAGTCTTCTTTTCTGCATTAAGAGCTTCATTATTCTTCTTCATATTTGTTCACGCTAAATTTTACCTACCAATAAGGATTGGCCACGTGGAAGATGGTTTGAGAATTCATCTAGCATAAGAATAGGAGAATTGGTTATGTATATGAGCTAGTTAAAAAGACCAAGAATAATCAGACACGTGGCTAATCTGTGATTCAAATGGAAGAGTAAGTTTAGAATTTTAAACGTGGCAGAGATTTAAGCTGGTTAGAGATTAAAATTAAGATGAAGATAATAATGGGACACGTGGCAAAACGTTAGAGGAGATTAAATAAATGGGTGGTTATTTAGAGATAATGGCTGAAGAGTTCTAGCCATAATAGGAGACCACATTCAGAAAAAAGGCCACGAAGCCACATTCTCCATCATCGAAGGTCATGGATCAAATCACGATTAAGGGAATAGAGCAGCAACCGTCTCTGATCATGGAGGAGCAGTTATTCCAGCCATGGAGTTATAAAAGAAGGTGAAATGTAGCATTTCAGGATCCCCAACAACTTCAACAATCAAACTACAAGCATCAAGTCTTGCAATTTTCTTTCAATCAACTTTGTTCTAGCTTTTAATTTCGTCCAGTTATTGTATTTAATTCAGTTCTGTATTTATTTCTACATCCAACATCATTTTCATTCAAGCATCTATCATGACTTTCAAATGATTGGTAAGCTTATCATTTGTAAGTATTTCAATTTCGTCAATGAAGTTTAAGTTCTTTTCAGTTTGATCTCTCTTATATGTCTTTACTATTGTTCATTGATTGTGATTTCCTGTTTAAATCATTCGCTTTAAAGACCCATAGGAAGTAGTACCCCTGACTTCCATTCAATCGCCCGAACGAAAAACAGCGACCTTCTAGGCCTTGAGATCCCCGGTCTTAAGTTTCTACTGCCTAGTTAGGTGCTTGGGGTCGTGTTCAAACGATCTCTGGACTTTAATTAGTCCTGGCACGCCCGTGCACACCCACTTCACGTGACAAGAGATTTTTAGCAAAACACCATTTTGGCACACCCGGTGGGACCATAGACTGACCATAGTTGAATGTCATAGAGAGTCACTAGGTCAATGAGTAAAGAAGCTAGTCCAACCCACACCGGGGAATCGCGCACTGAGCGATCCCAAGGGGATGATGTCACTAAAGTAGACCTGATGAAGGTCATGCAAGAAATCTCAACCTATATGGTACAAGTTGTATGAGACCTCATGGTCAATATGGAAGAGCGTCAAGTCGTTCTTCAAAAAACCTTAGTCGGCAAAATAGAAAAGATGTCAGACCAAATCTGTGAAAAAATTGCTCAATCACTTAGGACAAATTCTCAGAGACAGGAATAAATTCCATCAAAACCTGACAATTCACAGTCTAGTTATGGTCTTGAAAATTTAGGCTTATTAAAGTCTAACCAGCCAACTGAGAAATCCAGAGACCTCTCTCTGAATAAAGACTAGACCGTGGAAAATGAATCCACCTGTCAGAATATCAATAATGAAAAGAATGGCTTGAAACACTTGGGCCATACTAGTCAATCAGTCAATGTGTTTGAGGATGAGCGACCATATGTTCCACCTCCACTTAGGAATGGAGATAATGGTCAGAAAATGACTTTAGGAGCTTCTAGTTCCGACCCATTGGCCAAATCTGTTGGTAAACTACCAATGGGATCTCAAACACTCGGGGGGCAGGCCTCCAAGACTTGTTTTACACAAGGAAATACTAATGGTCTGCCATATGAAGATGATGATAGGTTCAGACTTAATTCTCAAGACTGGTATTCCCATATGCCCGGGGGACAAAATGGGAGGCCGTCAATTAAGACATATATATCCCCGGTCTTATCTCAAGACCGACAAACTGGAACCCGGCCTTCGGGTGACAATCCCGACTATATTCCGGCTGATCGGAATGAATTAATGGCCTTAGTCCAGGAATGTGTAGGCCAAACAACACATAGGCGGATGACTAGACCTGTGTATCAGAAACCTTACCCAGAATGGATTGATAGGAATAATGAGTTTCCTAGGGGCTAAAAAGTACCTGATTTTACTTTATTTACTGGAGAAAGCGGCCAATCTACTGTTAAGCACATAGGCCGTTTTACTATTCAGTGCGGTGAGGCCTCAATTAACGAGAATTTAAGACTGAGGCTATTCGGCAATTCTTTAACTGGAGTTGCATTTACATGGTACATTAGTCTACCGCCTAACTTGGTTTTAAATTGGCGGCAGATGGAAGAAAAGTTTCATAATCAATTCTATAGACAAGAACCCGAGGTTACAATGGCAGACCTCTCATTGCTCAGGCAATTATCTGGCGAACCAGCCGAGCAATACATTAGCAGATTTAAGAAGGCTAGGAATAGGTGTACCGTTTTCTTACCTGAGCCGGAGTTCGTGAAATTGGCTCAAAACGGTTTGGGCCTAGAGTTAAGAAAAAAGTTTGAAGGTAAAGAGTTTGATGACTTATTTGAGCTATCGGCACGTGCGGCCCGATATGAAAGATTACTAAAAGAAGAAACACACAAGTCATCCTCCACCTATGGGACTTACTTTCGAGATCCCAATGTTGAGATTGATTTAGCTAAGGTAATCGGTAATAGACCTATTGTTTGTAAATCTTTGGTTAGGAAAGACGTTGAGGTCCCGGTTGACCCAAAAAGAAGGAAAAATATGATGGATACAGCTAAGAAGTTTTCATTTGATATCACAAAGGCCTCAAAGGTCTTTGATCATTTACTGGCCGTGAAATTCATAAGATTATCAGAGGTTACTCAGTCCCAAAGACTAAGAACAGTGAAGCCTCCAATAACCAAACCGGGGGTTTGGACTCGGCTTCAGCATCCAAAATTTCCAGCACCACTGATTAGAACTCAGAAGAGGCGTTTACAATCACGAAAGGCTGAAGAGAGACGTTTTTCTGACAAAGCCCAGAGTTCTAACGTCGGGACTGGTGACCAGACCTTAAAAATCTCAATTGCTGGCGATAAAAGACAAGTGCTGAGGGTTATGACCAAAAGAAATGGTAAGACCGAAGAAACTCATGGTTTATTCTCAGTTTTAGATAGTGCGGTTGAAACAAGTACCGATGCAAAGGCGGACACTCAACTAGTTTGCCCGACATCTCAAACCTCAGAATGCCCGGCCTTTCAACTTGCTGCTGAGGAAATTAATGACGAACCAATTTCAACCCAAGAAATCATTCTGAAAGATGATAAGGCCGAACAAATAAATGAAGATCAGATTTGCAGCTTCAAGGACTTGGAGGACAATTTCTGTATTCAGTTTGGTTCATTACCTCCTGTAATGGATTGTAACGTCACCATTATATTACCTGCTGTTTTCCAAGCCAAACCAAAAGAAGAAGTAGAAGAGATCGCTGTTGGGACTAAATCAGTCGATGGGGTTTCATGCTTAATTGAAGAAGCAGAGAAAATAATGGAAATTGGAGATATCGAGAAAGTGGAGAATATAATTTTTGAGAAACCTCCAGAGGCCATGAACCAACATCTTCGGCCTTTATACGTTAATGTGCACATGGATGGGAACTCGGTCTCAAGGGTTCTAATTGACAATGGAGCCGTAGTGAATATTTTGCCAAGTTCCACTTTGAAAAAACTTGGCAAGACTGAGAAAGACTTGATTCCAACAGATGTTACCGTTGCCAATTTTTCAGGCGGTGTAACAAAGACAAAAGGCATCCTCCCCGTGTCCTTGATGGTTGGTACTAAAGAGTGTATGGCTGCTTTCTTTGTAGTTGATACATCCTCTTCCTACAACGCATTATTGGGTCGCGATTGGATACATTCCAATTGGTGCATTCCTTCTTCACTCCACCAATGTATGATTCTATGGAATGGTAACAAGGAGGAAGTAATTTGGGCGGATCAAAAACCATTCGTTGAAGGTTCAAATGCTGTTGAAGCACATTTGTATGGAGAAGAGGTTGGGTCTATCAAGTTTGTAGACCGTGACAGAGATGGGAAGCCTAAGGGATTGACTACAGTGAACAAGTCATTTTCCAAACTAGCCATTGAGAAGGTAATGAGAGAAATCTCCAGGCCTGGTAACATTCTGCCTCCCAGGCCGGAGTCAACCTACATCGTGGAAGAAGTTTAATGGATAAACTCTCGAAAGAATGGAATATGGGGAAGATTATGGCAGAACTTTCCCAAAAGTTAACTTAACTGACTACGCCAAGTTTGAAGGACTGTATCATGTTGCAGAGGCTGAGTATATTTTAGAAGAAGATATGGAGGTCGGGGATCATGACAGTTTTGGGATTAATGACCTCCAACCTGCACCAGCAAATATGGAAGACCTCAAAGCAGATGTTCAAAATCCATTGCTAGAGGTCAATCTAAGTGATGAAGATGATAAAAGACCGACATTCATCAGTGACTTGCTAAATGAAGATTTCAAAAAGGAGTTGGTCTCGCTGTTGAAAGAATACCGTGATTGTTTCGCATGAGTTACCATGAGATCCCAGGTTTAGATCGAAAAGTTGTTGAGCACCGATTACCAACGAAGCCAGGATTCAAATCACACAAACAACCTCCAAGGCGTATGACTCAAGAGGTGACAGACAAAATCAAGGAGGAGATCGAAAGGCTTCTGAAGGCCGGGTTTATCAAACCTATAAGGTATGTGGAATTGATTTCAAATATTGTACATGTGCTTAAAAAGAATGGTAAATTGCGTGTTTGTGTAGACTTTAGAAATTTAAACCTAGCAACACCCAAAGATGAATATCCCATGCTTGTTGCGGATGTGCTTGTAGACCGGGTTGCTAACCATAAAATACTTTCTTTCATGGATGGTCATTCGGGTTACAATCAGATCTTTATAAATGAGGATGATGTTCATAAGACCGTATTTAGGTGTCCAGAGGCAATTGGTATGTTCGCTTGGATAATGATGCCCTTTGGATTACGAAATGCTGGTGCAACATACCAACAGGCAATGAACGTGATTTTTCAAGATCTAATTGGGAAAATAATAGAGGTTTACATTGATGATATTGTTGTCAAATCAAAAGAGGTCGAAAATCATTTGGCGGATTTAAGAAAAGCCTTTGAAAGAATGCAGAAATACAAATTAAAAATGAATCCCGCCAAATGTGCTTTTGGTGTGAAGGCCGAGAATTTTCTAGGCTTTTTTGTGCATCAACGAGGAATCGAAATAAATAAGAACAAAGCTCGGGCAATTCAAGAGGCTAGACCTCCATCTAACAAGACCGAGTTACAAAGATTTTTAGGGCATATTAACTTTTTACGTAGATTTATCTCTAATCTTTCAGGTAAGATATCCACTTTTACGCCGTTACTCAAGTTACGGGCGTTGGAAGATTTTAGATGGGAATCAGAGCATCAAAAGGTCTTTGACTTAATAAAGGGATATCTCACTAGACTACCAGTCTTAATACCGCCAGTTTCAGGCAGGAATTTGAGACTTTATATTTCTGCATCAGAAAGATCTTTAGGATCTATGTTAGCACAAGTTAATGAGCAAGGCCAAGAGCAGGCCGTGTATTATCTTAGTAAGACTTTAACCGATGTTGAGCAAGATATACCTCAATCGAAAAAATTTGTTATTCTTTGTTTTATACTGTTGATAAATTGCCTATTATTTTATGAATAATGTTGTGAATGTTATTTCTAAGTCTGATATTGTGAAATTTATGCTTTCACAACCCATATCTAGAAGTAGAGTTGGTAAATGGGCGTTGGCCATGTCTGGCTATGCCATCCGTTATGTACCACAGAAGGCAGTAAAAGGCCAAGTCCTAGCAGATTTCTTGGCCGACCACCCAATGCCTATTGAGGTTGATGTATAGGTAGATTTGGGAATGGTTCAAGTGGTACCATGGCAGCTCGAGTTTGATGATCTCACACAGATGAAAAGGCAGGGGCTGGCATTATGATTACTGCCCCTAATAATGTTAAATATGAGTTTTCCTTTCAATTAGATTTCACCTGTAGTAATAATCAAGCAGAATATGAGGCCTTGATCATTGGCCTTGAGATATTGCTAGAAATGGGATCTAAATATGTGGATATCATAGGAGATTCTCAATTAGTTTTGAACCAAATTAATGGCACATATAAATGCCACAGTTGGAATTTATTACCGTACCATTCATTAGCTACCCAATTGTTGAGAAATTTTCAAGATGTGACTTTAACTCATAATCCAAGATCATTAAATAGAGAGGCAAATGACTTAGCTCAGCTTGCCTCAAGTCTCAATATTGAAGAAGGAGAGGCTTTTAAAACAATTTTGGTTGAGAAAATGGCCTTACCTTCAATAAAAACAAGAGGCACAAATATGAAAGTGCTTAGTAATGATATAATCCAGTTTGATTGGAGATTTCCAATTATCAAGCGTTTAATAACTCCTAATAGGCCATGTGATAAGAAAACTAGGTATATGGCCAATCAATTTGTTATGTATTTTGGGGAGTTATTTAAAAAGACTAATGATGGTTTATTATTAAAATGTATTAGCCAACAAGAATCTATGTTAGTGATGGCCGAGGTACACGAAGGAATTTGTGGGGCACATCAGGCCGGGATAAAAATGCGTTGGTTATTATGGACATGGATATTATTGGCCCACGGTCTTAAAAGACTGTATCAATTATGCTAAAGGCTGTAAAGCTTGCCAAAAGCATGGCCAAATCCAGCATATACCTGTCACTGATTTGAATTATATCATAAAACCTTGGCCCTTTAGAGGTTGGGCAATAGATGTGATTGGGAAGGTTTATCCACCATCTTCAGGTTTGCATGGGTTTATTATAGTGGCAATCGATTATTTTACTAAATGGACGGAAGCTAAGCCTATGAAGGTTCTTGATCAAGAGGCCGTAATTAGGTTTATTAAAGAACATATTGTACATAGGTTCGGCCTACCTGAAACGATCAACACCGATAATGCCAAGTCATTTGTTGGGGATCAAGTGAAGGCATTTGCAAGAGAATATGGGATTAAACTTACTAATTCCACTCCTTACTACGCTCAAGCAAATGGCCAAGTAGAGGCCATAAATAAAACTTTGAAAAGCATTTTGAGCAAAATGTTGAATGAAAAACCTAGGACTTGGCATTTACAATTATCCGAGGTCTTATGGGCTTACAAAACTTCATTGAAGGAGAGTATTGGAACAACTCCTTATGCCTTGACCTTTGGACATGATGTGGTGTTACCTTTAGAGGTCACCATTCCATCTTTAAGAGTGGCCTTACAAAATGATTTGCTACCTCATGAATATAATGAGGCCCCATGTTACTAGAATTGGAAAATTTATCTGAAGAGCGATTAAGAGCCTTAAACAATATTGAGGTTCAAAAGAAAAAAAATGGCAAAGGCCTATAACAAAAGAGTAAGATACAAGGCCTTTGCAGTTGGAGATTTTGTTTGGAAGGTTATTTTACCAATTGGGACCAAAGACCCAAGATTGGGAAAATGGTCTCCAAATTGGGAAGGCCCTTTTGAAGTCTTAGATGTAATTCCAGGAGGGGTATATTCATTGAAGGAATTAGCCACAAGAAAAACAATTAAATCTATCAATGGCAAATTCCTAAAGAGGTATTATCCCACTATGTGGAAGGCCAACCAAAGGGATGGCCAAAACAACTAATTCATACCTATTTTGCAGGGCCGTCAAGTTCAAATACAAAGAAAGAAAAGAGCAAGATCTTTATATTGCTACAAAACTTCAAAATTTCCTACCTTACCGACTTCTCTAAAAACCCAATCCATCAAAATACCCATTTCCACAATATCCAAAGTTCTGAAATGTTCAAACAAACCAAAACATAACCAAAGTGTCCAGAACAAGGCACAAACACCCAAACTTTAAATTGTTCACATCCTACCACAAAACAAAATTCATTCACCAACCATAAAAACCCATCCATCACGAAAATATCCAAAACCATTCAAAAACAACCACCGTGGAACAAACAGTAGCAAGAAAAGAGTAATGTTCAATGAGATAGAAATTAAACCTGACGATCAAGAGAGAGGCAGACATTGAAAGTCTCCAGCGAAGGGAAACTTTGAGCATCAGACCATTCCTTCATGAGCTTAAATTCAGCAAGCTTCAGGTCTTCAGATTTTTTAGCCCAAGTCTGAGCTTCAAGGCTGGTAGAGCTGTACTCACACTGCTTAGAAGAGACCTCACCCCATAGCTCATTGAACCGTTTGTCCGCAGCCTCCATGGCAATGACTCGAGACTCCCGAAATTGTCTTCTTGCCTCCACTTGGGCTTGAAGATCTTGAATTTGTTTCTGGAGGCTAGCAATTTCAGTATCCACATCCTCAACCCCTGTTTGAGCCGCCACATTCTGATTACGAAGGCCGAGCATGACATCTTTGTTCGCCTCAATAAAGGTTTTGGTTTGTTGGCGTTGCTCAAGAAGACCCTCTCATTTCCTCCTATCAGCTAACTTCAATCTGAAATCCTTCACGAGATCCACAACCCGAGACATGCGAAGATAAATTTCGTTCATGAAGGGTTCATACTCAGGGACACGACGCAAATAGTTATAGCATTGAACAAGTTCATTGGCTATGTCTGGATCAAGGTCAGGAAGGCTCGTATTATGCAGTTCTAAGAATCTAGCCTTCTTTTCTTCAATCTCTGCCTTCTGTAAACCAGGGTCAACATCAAAAGGGAGATCGAGTTTTGGAGGAACAGCATGTGCCTTCGGAATGGGATCATCCAGGGTATCAAACCATGACTCAAGGTCTTCAGGGATGGGAGATTTGGGATCAGCCATTTCTGATTCAAGGGGAAAAGACAAGAACGGACTTTCTTCAATTAATGCTCGGAGCTTGAAGGCTGGAGTCTCTGAATGATCACTGAGAGTATGGGACGAAGAATTTATGGGGAATTTAGACCGGAGCTTTTTAGTGATCGGAGAATTCTCAGCTTCTTTTTCACTGTGTTCAAAATAAGGACCACCTTCACCACTGCTGGAAGTGTCCGAAAGATCAATTGTCCCAACAGAAGGCTAAGGAGTGGTAGACCTGCTTCCAACAAGACGCTGAGATTGTCGAGTAGGGACTAAAGGGCCGCGAGTTGAGGACGAGTTTTCTTCAGCTTGTTTCCGTAGACTGTGGGTTTGTTTGCTGGGAACTTTCTTTTTGGAAGTACTTGTTGTTTTTGGTGCTGTTAGAGGAGGGAGTGCCCTTGGTTTAAAAAGAAAAGAAAGCTCAGAGATATCTGGCTTTACATCAACAGGGCCACCTGTGACATCAAATTGCAAGGAGTCATAACCCAGGATAAAAGAAAATACACAACCATGAAAATGAATTGGGAACTAACTTACTATCTAATTTCTTCCGGGCAGTAGGATTCTCTGTCTTTGGGCCTTTTCTTTTACGAAATATGAGAGAATGAGGTGAGACAGCAGAAAGTACGGCCGATAAAGACAAAGATCCAATCTTATTTTTGAAGGCTAAAGCCCACCAAATCTTAAATTCTGATGAAGAAGAAGGTCCTTCAGGCAGAGGAATCATCTCAAATTTTTTCAGGGTTTTCTCAAGCATAAGAGAAATAGATTTGACAGATTCTTCATTGGAAAAGACAACTCTTGTGGTGGCTGGGGAATTTTTAGAGAAGAAACAAACTGGGGCTGGGAGATTCAAGTGGAAACCAAGCTGACGACTCACAAGATTTGGGCAATAGATTTCAACCCCGAGCTTTGGCATTCTTTTCTCAAAGAAGCCAGCATAGTGGAGGTCACGAACCAAGAGGTATGAACACCAATTTGATTTTGTTTGATTAGGTGTTTGTCAGAGAATGGTGGTTTTTGTAAGAACCAAGATGGCCCAAATTCACGAAGGCCAAAAGGGTAGAAAAGCTTATCATCCCTTTGAAGGGAAAGACTCCAAAAGAACTCAAAATATTCAGTAAAAGATCGAGTAGGAGGCACATAAGCAATCCATTTATGGCCATAAGATGAGAGGTCTCTACCATGGGTAGGAGGAGGAAACAATTCAGGGAAGTATTCATAAAACCACAATTGAAGAAGCCAATGGGGACCACCAGAGGGTGCCAAAGACTTGGTTACCATTTCATAAAGACCTCTATACAAATGGCATAAAACATAAGGGGCTAAGGCCAATTTCCGGCCTGCAGCCAAGGCCATGGCAACCCTATGGTATTCTTGGGTCATTTGGCCAGATTGACAACAAAGAACAAACCTACAAAGCCACTGAAGGAGAAAAGCACAGTGTTCTTGGAACGAGGCCTTGTTGGGTGGGGACTGATTTTCTAGTTCTATGTACTGAGGCTAGGCTACAGTAGCAAAGGTGAAATTGAAAGAAAGATCAGGGTCAAGATTGGGGATATAAGCCGCAGATGGGATTTCTCCAATCACAGGCAATCCGGTTAAAGCACAAATATCCATAATGGTTGGAGACATGTGGCCACAAGGGAAAGAAAAAACATTATTGGAATAACTCCAAAAGCAAGCACCAGCAGAAAGAAGCCATGGGTCCCTTGGTAATTCATGTCTACATAACTGGATATGGTCAAAAATCCCTAAGGTTTTCTATCGTTTCCCAAATTGAGGTTGGAGTTTATCCAACTATTGGACCCATTCTTCCTTTGGTTTCGGCCAAGCCCTAGGGGTTTTATCTTTTGTCCACTCATTCCATTTCAATACATCACGATTCACAAGCAGCATTTCATCAGGATAGAAGGGGAAATGAGATTGAATGGATTCAGGCATAGAAGAACATTCAGTAAAAATAGGGCCTATTTGGTTATCGTTTAGTATCTTTTGGGAGTGAGGAAGCTCGAGGAACACACCAGCGATGGGGTCTGTGGGGTCTATGGTGACAGTAGGGGTTTCAAGATCGGAGGATCTTGTTACCTGAGAAATCTTGAACGGAAAGATGGAAGTCAATGGAGAAAGGTGAGCTGTTTGGGCTTTCACGTTTCAGAGGTAAGAAAAGATATGAAGGTTTTGTCGTAATTATCAAATGAAGAAATCAGGTGGAGGTGTTGGGATGGTCTGAACGCCTAGGGAAACACGAAGGGTTTAGGGTTTTAATGCTAGTAATGATGGAAGGCTGCTGATGTGACTTGAAGATTAATAAAAAATGGCTGAAAGATTTGTGGTAAGGTATTTATACTATTTAAACTTTTATTTAAGATAAAGCCATTTCAGGTGGAAATCAACTAAGGTAATAGATGAAGGCCAATTAGATTGAGTTTTGGCCGAATATTAAGGAGTTTTTTTTTTTAAATTTTAAAACTCTTTAGACATTTAGCGGCCATAAAGATCGGGTAAGGCCGTGATTGTCCAAGTCTGGATAAATTTTGAGGTTTAAATCTCTTTGATTTAGATTTTAACTCAAAAGGGGGGCAAAGTGTTCACGCTAAATTTTACCGACCAATAAGGATTGGCCACGTGGAAGATGGTTTGAGAATTCAGCTAGCATAAGAATAGGCGAATTGGTTATGTATATGAGCTAGTTAAAAAGACCAAGAAGAATCAGACACGTGGCTAATCTGTGATTCAAATGGAAGAGGAAGTTTAGAATTTTAAACGTGGCAGAGATTTAATCTGGTTAGAGATTAAAATTAAGATGAAGATAATAATGGGACACGTGGCAAAACGTTAGAGGAGATTAAATAAATGGGTGGTTATTTAGAGATAATGGCTGAAGAGTTCTAGCCATAATAGGAGACCACATTCAGAAAGAAGGCCACGAAGCCACATTCTCCATCATCGAAGGTCATGGATCAAATCACGATTAAGGGAATAGAGCAGCAACCGTCTCTGATCATGAAGGAGCAGTTATTCCAGCCATGGAATTATAAAAGAAGGTGAAATGCAGCATTTCAGGACCCCCAACAACTTCAACAATCAAACTACAAGCATCAAGTCTTGCAATTTTCTTTCAATAACCTTTGTTCTAGCTTTTAATTTCGTCCAGTTATTGTATTTAATTCAGT
>JAESVK010000645.1:2022166-2053024 GCA_017140935.1 Hamamelis virginiana | reverse complement strand
ACTTAAGACATTAACATCTTTACAGAGACACAGACTAATAACTCATGCACTGTTCTCTCATTCCAATTCATAATCACGTAAGCAATTGATGAGAATTTTCAAACTGAGAGATTTGTCAGTAAGGCAGTATATGCTTGGAGGAATTGTTTTTGGGTTAAAGCTGAAGAAGAAGTTCTCTTCACCAGCAATGGTGGAGTGCATCCTTCCTAGTTCCTACAGTTGAACCATTGTTCACTGCACCAACAGCAGGCACAGGCTCGATCCCTGGTCACATGGCTGCCCTGGTCAACTTGATTTTTAAATTCTTTAGGGTTAATTCCGTTTTAGTACCACGAACTTTATACTGATTTTCAATCCAGGCCATAAACATTTTTTAGACTAGATTTAGTACCAAATTAAAAGTTATAATTTCAATTTAAGCCAAACAGTGACTCTATTACTCAAAATTGACGGAAATAGCACGTGACTCATCAAACCAGCCTATGTGGCAATGACGTGGCGTGATGTGGCAAAATTTCCCACCAAAATTATGCACATGCTTAGCACGTGATGAAATGACGTGATGAAATGAGTCCAGCCTGATTTGTAATGGAGGTAAAGCGGATTAGCATTTGCAGCTTGAGCACAAACTAGCCGAGGAATTCGATCGATGAGACCTAATTCTTTACACATATGAAACCCTTTGTAAAATGCATATACATTCCCAAGATTTCCACCAGGAACAGTGACCCAATCAGGCACTTCCCAATCAAATTGTTGCAATATTTCGATCGCTGCATTTTTTTTGACCAATCAACTGTATACACCCATAGTTATTAAAGGCGCAAGGCGTACTCTAGGCACAAAGGTCTCCTAGGGCCTAGGCGCAAGGCGCAAAAGAAAGTGCGGGCCTGAGGGAAGCGAGACGCACATTTTCATAAAAATAATTCTAAAATATTTGATTAACTGCCAATAAAATAAATAAATCAATTTAAACATAAATAATTGAATACTCTCAAATTTTTGGCCTATAAGCTCAATTGGCTAAGGCGTTGAGCAACCATACAAGGTTTGTAGGTTCAAATCCTACACAGGCCTTTTGAAAGGGGAAATAATCAAACTTTGTTAAATGTTTTTATGTTAAATCAAACTAGATTATGATAATTCAAATACAAGGATATAAATAAGTAATAATTATAGCAAAGTACTCAAATGTGAAATGACAACTCAAAAGTTAAAAGCATAAAAGTTCAAAGGGATAAACATCTAATCCCAATTTCCAATACTTAGAATGAATCTAAACATCATCCCCATCAAGCAAAACATCATCATCATCATCCTCCTCGCCATCATTAGACTTGTAACCCTCAACATCTTATTCTTCTGTTTCTTCGGAACTTGCCTCTTCTTCCTCATCCACTAGAATTGGCATTGATGTAGAATACTTAGAGCTCCTAGAGGAAGAAGGACCTGCTCTTGTTGTGCTCCTTTTGCTTGATGATGATCTTGTATTAAACCTGCTCTCTCCAACTTCTGCAGCTCTAGCAACAGCACCCCATGTCAAGGAATCATCATCAAAAACAAGATCATCATCATCCTCATCAGACTCTCCATCCATTCTCCCAACCAACCACTCATTAGAGTCATCTATTTCTGTCAAGGATATGGGGTCTATGACATCACGCATATTGTATCGCCACTTCAAAGCTCGATTGTACTTGATAAATACCAAATCATTTAAACGCTTTTGTGATAGCCTATTTCTCTTCTTGCTGTGGATCTACAAGATTTATAAATTAAAACTAATTAGAATCTAGTGAATTAGTGATTCATTTCGTAAATTTTTAGACACAATAGAACATTCACTTACATGTTCAAAAACACTCCAATTTCTTTCACAACCAGATGCACTGCAAGTGAGGCTAAGAACTTTGATGGCAAATCTTTGCAAATTTGGAGTAGAAGATCCAAATGAAGACCACCATTCAGCTGTTTATATTTATCATCAACTATAATTAGTAACCTTTAATAAATTGTAAAATGAAAGGTTGAAAAAAAAAAACTTTTGTGACTTTACCAGGCGACTTAGTTGTTTGTTGTCTAATAGCCATGTCATGCCCAAAGAGACCCTCAACATTCTTATACAAGGTCAGCTCCTCAGTAATCTTATCTTGCTTTTCAATGGAAGGAATCAATCTTTGTATACAGTTGTACAGGCCTGACATCACCTCTACATCTTCCTCAATAGATGAGTTTGTATAAAAGAATTGTGGGTTCAAAAAGTACCCAACTGCATGCAAAGGTCGATGAAGCTGACAATACCACCTATTATCAATGATAGCAAATGCATCCATAACCCTATTATCATCCTCTTTGAATCCTCTAGGAATTGCTTCTTTAGCTCTATCCATGGCCTCATAAATATATCCCATTGGAGGCCTTTTCTCCCCATCGACCAATCGAAGTACACGAACAAGTGGAGTTGTCAACTTAAGGGAGAGGACAATGGTTTTCCAAAAGGAAGGCATCAAAATAGTTTGAGCAACCCTTTTACCCTTTTGCTCCTTTGCCCATTTGGAATTTGTCCAGTCCTCTGAAGTAAACATCTTTCTCAAGTTATCCTTTTGGCGTTGAATACTTGCTAGTGTTAGAATGGCGGTAGCAAATCTGGTGAGGGCAGGCCTAGCTAAGTCCTTTTGTTTTGTGAAGCGCCTCATCATGTTTAACAAGCCTGGACGACCATACATGTAAGCATTCACTTCCATTGCTCTTTTCAATGTTCTATTGAAGTTAGGCATCTTCCCAATGTCTTCTAACATTAAATCTATGCAATGGGCAGCGCATGGTGACCAATATAAATGTGGGCACTTTGCTTCTAGCAATCTCCCTGTTACATGTTTCGTATTTGGATTTCAATTTTAACCAAAAAAATGATTAGATTATAAACTAACAAACCTATTCATTAGAATTCATGATGAAAGTAAAAATATAGAATAGTATAACAAAATTTAAATTTAATGGTTACCTGCCATCACATAATTTGAAGCACTATCTGTTATGACTTTAACAACATTAGCTTACCCAATTTGCTCCACGAAAGAATCAAGCAATTCAAACATTCTCTCCCCGGTCTTGCTGTACTCAGAAGCATCAATGGACTCGATAAACATGGTTCCTTTGGGACAGTACACCAAAAAGTTTATCAAAGTCCTCTCATGCTTGTCTTTCCAACCATCAGACATAATAGAACATCCATTCTTTGCCCATTCTTCTCTATGACCGTTCAACATATTATTTGTATTGTCCAAGTCTTTCTTTAGGAGAGGAACCCTCACCTCATGGTAACTAGGTGGCTTCTTTCCTATTACATATTGGCCAATGGACTCAACTGCAACTCTAAAACTATCATAATTGACAACATTAAATGCTATCCCAGCATCATACATCCACCTTGCAATGTGTAGACATGGCTTGTCCCTCGCTTCTTTCTTGTAATGATCATTGATTGTTGTTTGTTTGCCTTTCCCATCCTTTCTCCCCTTCACAACCAACTCTGGGTCAGGAGTAAAGAATGCATCTATCGGTCTCTTTTACCTTGGTTTTTTTAATTTTGATTGGACTGATTTGCTACTTCCTCTTGAGCTTACAACACTTTTACCACGTCGATCAACCTCTTGCACTTCATCTTCATCTTCATCCTCAGCAAAGTCTGCATCATCAAAGTCTGGCAACATATTCATTTGCTCTTTTTCTATCTTTTTGCTGGCCATGTACTCTCTTATTTCCTCTTTCATGTGATCTGGACATTTGAGACATGCCTTTGCATTTCTTTGCCCTCCAATTATATGTTGTTTGGCTCGATAAATTCCTCCATTTGTCACCTTTGCACAAAAATTGCAAGTGAATGCATTTTTGTTGCCGGGAACTTGTGTTGTATACTTCCAACCTGGATCCCTTCTTGAACCTTGAGAATCCATAGATTATAAATATCTAAAAGCCTAAAAAGAAAGAGACATATCTCAGCAAAATCACCAAAAATTGTATCTCACATTACCATAAACTGAGAGCAGCTATCCAAGACAAAGGTTTAAAAGGTCAGTGATCATCTTTTCCAGTTTTAGAAACCCGACTCACATTAAATTGCAGCAATTCAACTGCTCAAGAAGTAGCATCAACCAAAAAAAAAAAAAAAATCACGGTACTGGCAGCAGCAGAGAAGAAAAAGAAAAAGAAGAAAAAGAAAAAGAAGAAGAAAAAGAAGAAGAAGAGAAGCAAGCAAGCAACAGCAGCAACAGCCAAAAAAAAATAGAAGAAAGAAAAAGAAACCAACAAAAAAAAAAAAAACCAGAAAATAGAGAAGAAGAAGAAGAAGATAGACTTATCTGAAGAAGAGGAACTAGCCGGAGGAGGAGAAGCTTGGCTGCTGGAAAGGGAGGGACTGTCGAGTGCTGAGGAAGAGGACTGCCGAGTACCGAGACTTTAGGGTTCCAGGTTCCTTCGTTCTTCCCTCTTCTTTTCTTTTTTTCTTTCTTCTATTTTTTTTTCTTTTCCTCTTTTTCTTCCCTCTTCCTTTCCTCTTTTTCTTTTATTTTTTTTGCTGGAAGGGCCTGAGGTCACCCAAGTGCGCTTTTTTGTGCCTCAAAAAAAGCCCAAAAGGCGCGCTTTTTTGGGGCTTCTTGGACCTCGCCTCGCCTAGCCTGAAGCCAAGCTCAAGTGTTCTGCCCGCCTGCGCCTTGTGCCTAGGCGCGCCTGAGGCGCGCTTTTAACAACTATGGTTTGAGGGGATGTGGATTGGAGGTCGGGACAGAGGCTCGCTAAGGCGGAGAGACTCTCCACCGACCCCTCCCCACCAAGGTCGAGGTCGAGGGGGTCGGTTGCTCTATGTTTTGGCCTTCTTAGGGACAAAACGAAGATGATGTCTTCTTCGGACATGTTGTGAATGCAGCACAACCCACGATTTGCAACCTCTGACCCATCGCATTGGTAACCGCGCCTATGCATGCAACACTGACCATGGCAAGCATGCACCCTCAAAGGCCAGACCTTAACCTTTGACCTCGAATAGCTCACCTTGGACCTAGGATGACAAGATGACTCAAAGGGCAGGGGTGACATGCATACATACATGCAAAGGTGTAAGGGCTCAGGGCCTCTCCATTGGTTCGCCCCTGCCTCCTTAGTTGTCCCTCACCATCCATCCCACTATAAAAGCACATGCTTCCTATGAGATGTACACTCTTTTCTAGGATTCTTTCTACACCTCCATCTTGGACCCTTCTTAGAGACCTTTTTCTTGGACCCTTTTTGGACTTGGACCCTTTCGGGTCACACACTCTCTCTAAATCTCTCTCCGGAGGGATTTTGGATAAGGGATCTATAAATACCCTACTGGCCAAGGTTGATTGGCCAAGGTCAACGGTTGTTGCTGCAATTATATCTCCTCTTTGGATACAAGGTCAAGGGCAGGGTCGACCCCGGTCCTTTCCACTACCTTGGTTCCCTCGTTTGTCTCTGGGATGCTCTGTTCTCCCCCCTCCAAGGTCCACTCTCTCACCATCCCATCATCATTGCGTGGCCAACCTCCAGGTCAGCAACCCTCCTCAGTTTCTACTATAAACACATTTATTGCTGCAATCCAAGTGTTCTCTGAAATAAATAAATCAACCTGGGAACATAAATGGAGGTTTATAGGAGGTGGGGTTGGTCTGAAGATGATGTTTGGATGGCATTCAAACTGCAGCCCAAATGTATGAATGTATATGAGAAGAAAATTGTAAGCACAATGGATTTCCTCGTGAACAAGATGGGTTGGCAGTCCATGGCTGTTGCTAAAAGTCCGGCGATTATTTTTTATAATTTGGAGAAAAAGGATCATACCAAGGTGTTTGGTAATCAAAGCTCTAGTGTTGAAGGGTTTGATAAAGAAAGAGCGGAGTTTAACTACCTTTTTGAAACTACCTGAGAAGTGTTTCCCGGATTGGCAGAAATATGTGGGATGAAAAAGATGTAGCATGCTAATTTTACAATTCTGAGTAATTATTAGTTCTCTATTTGATGGTCACTACTATTTGTCCATACATGGGACCTTGGGGTCGACCCCATGCCACGTGGCTACCACAAGGTCAACCTCGCCATGACCCAAGGTTGACCCTCCCAGTCACGACCTTTCCATCACCCAAGGTCGACCTCGCTCATCCACGGCCTTGCCTCTCAACCTCAACGTCGACTTCATGGTCAACCTCATAGTATGCGACCTCATGGTGTGCAACCCAATGGTACTTGGCCTCTGTGATCTCATGTTTGACCTTGTCACATGAGATCACCATCATAATCAACCTTGTCATGCAGGCCTCATGGCCAAGCTCACTACAATCGACCTCAGGGTCGACCCTACTAGGTCATGCACTGACCTTGATCACCTCCCTTTGTTAAGATCTTCCACCTCAATAAAGATGCCTACCTCTGGGTAGATGCCCTATAGTGGGGATGCCCATACTCTTGGATGCCTACTCTCCAGGGTAGAAGTTAGAGGCATGCATGCCATCCTTGGCACCTCTAAAAGACAAACCCAAACGATCAAGTTTGCCAGAATCAATGGCAAGATCCTCGGGAGCTCAACCTTGGGCTTGGTATTCATAAAGTAAATGGACTAGCTTATTTCACGGGGTTAAGAGAGAGAATAAGGATTGGAGGGCAGAACAAGAGGCTCGCCAAGGTGGAGGGTCATCCCTCTCAAGGTCGAGGACCAAAGGAAGGTCGACCACCGTCTTGGCCTTCTCAAGGAACAGGCAAGGATGACATTGTCCCCAAACACGTGGTGAATGCAGCACAATCCCCGGATAGCAGCCATCTACCCGATAAACATGCTCATACATACACCTACATACCTATACCATATAGGACTCTGGTCCTACTTGATTGGTCCTATTTTATTCAGGCCCTGAACCTTTGACCCCGAACATCTCACATTCCGATGGGAGAGTTCAGATTCAGGTCCTGAACCTTTAACCTTGAGCAATTCACTTTCTAATGGGACAGTTCAAAGGGGATCAGGGGTGACATGCATGCATGAATGCAAGCAACACCAGGGTGCCGAGCTCTCTTATTGGCTCAACCCTAACTCCCCAGCTGTACACCACCTTTTACTCCACTATAAAACGAGGCATTCAAGAGGAAAACAACAAGCTTTCACTTTTGGCTTACCTACCTAAACCTGAAAAGCTGCTACTGCATTCACTCAAACTTATTCTCTCTTCAGAGGAATCAACATCCCTCTTGGGAAAGGGGTAAGGTCGACTCAGGTCACCTTGGATATTTGCCTTGGTTCCCTTCGAAGTTCTTGAGAAGCTTTTGTACTCTCCTCTCTCCTGGTTCTCTCTCTCCCCACATCATCACCTCATGTGGCCAACCTCCAGGTCAGCAACCCTCCCCAGTTCCTACTATCAACACTATTCCAGTTCATTTGCTTTGACATGCCTGTGCTGTCTCGAATGTTGGAATTGTGTCTACCAGCTTCTGCTGGGAATAAATTTGATTTCTCTATTCTGCTTATCAGTTTTGATTTAATTTTAAAATTTGGTTGCTTATTTTCAACATTGTAGCGTTGTTGTACTTCTTAGTTTTAGATGTTCTGAACGTTTGACTGAAGCTAGTTCTTTATGATATGGTTGGATGGCTTAAGTTTTGGGGCTAGATATATAAATATAAACGAAAGAGGTAGAAGCAGTGTCACTAGCAAGTTTTCGCCCAGAGTGGTTTCGGTATGAATCTAAATTAGATGGTTCTATGTCCAATGATAAATATACTAGATCGAAGTAGGTTGTATTTTGGGTTTAAGACTTAGTGAATATGCAGGACTCCTTGCACCCACTGCAGGTGCTTTGATGGAGAGTCACTTTTCAGTTGCAGGGCACATTGATGAAAAACTTTTTCATCAATTTTTCTTTCTTTAGTAAGAAAGGCTGACTAATTAAAGGTAGTATCATGTTGGCAATTTGTGCATGCTGGTGCACTGCATTCTATTTCTTCTCCTTTGATTGTAAGGCCATCCAACATAAGAGCGAAGGTATTAGTGAATGTCCATTGTGCACCTCTGTTCCTATTGATCCTAGCTAGCAGCCATCTCCATCTCCATATATAAAACTGACACTTAAAGAACGATAAAATGTCAGTTTTTTTCACAGTTAGTTTTCTCGGAAACCAACCGTTGGATCACTCTGATTTTTGGCAGACACGACATACGCAATAGGAGTATCTAATCCAATGGTCGATTTTTCAAAATACCTGTCCCAACTATCCCAATGAGAAGTGGACCGTATTTATCCAAATGGGGTCTAGACCCAATGGATCATTTCTATATATATATATATATATATATATATATATATTATCACACTTGTCTGGTGAACTAGTTAGTGCTTCAATTCTATGCTAGGTTCCTGCCTATTTTTATCAAATTGCTGAAATCTCAATTATACATAAGATCAAGAACAGTTAAAGATTTGATATGTTTTTGATGTAACACCTTCCTAGTTAATCCAAAAAAGAAAAATAGCCTAAGTCAATCTGTCAGGTTGTAAATTACATGGAAGGTTTGTGAAAAGTACGGAAACACACCATTTGAAAGATGCAGCAAACTGCAGGACAGATGAAACTACCCCTACATAATGTAAAGAGACTAGAGGGGTATATGGATATGCACTAAATTTTGGGGTAAAGACGTCGATGAAGATAATAAGAGGGAATATAAAACTTGCCCTTCAATTGATCCAATCTAAAAGCCTCACCCAGTTTCTTTTGAATACTTTTCCCGAGATTGATCTACAATAAGAGAGATCAATGAATGAAGGTTCTTTTTCTTGGCGTTTGGGGGCAAGGCAGTTTGGGGGGGAGGAACAAGATCCAGCTTGAACCGGGACAAAACATGAGCACATAGAGATTGAGAGGGTTCATGGTTTAGAGAGTATCGACCCAAAAGGCCTTGTACATAAATGAATTCATGACATACATATTAATGTAATTTTTGTTAATTTTCACCTACTTTTTGATGGACATGAGGATTGGTCATCACATAATGTATGAATTGATTCATCTTTTCCAACTCATGTTTTATATCTATGTTTCTAGATGGGTATTGTATTCGAAGTTTTAATGTCAAAATCAATCTGTTTTACAGGTTTATGAGGCTCATGAGAAGTTGCAAATAGTTATGCGAATAGAAAAAGTTCAAGAAGTTGGGCAAGATCTCTCTAATGGTTAGTTTTCCTGCTCTTCTGAAGTATGAACTCCAAGCTCTATTTCCCCAGTCAATTCTTTGTTCATAAATATGATTTCACATATCTGTTTAATGTAAATATCACAATTGACATCACGTAATAAGCATTTGCTATTTTGGTTTTCTTACAACCTAATTTTTTCTATCCTATCTTCTATGTATTATGTTCTTTAGAACTACTTGGTTAGCATCGTTTTATATTTTTTTTTTCAAGTCTATGGTTTAAAGCCTCATTGGGCTTGAGTTGGCAGAAAACGGTGGGGAGGTTGCTGAAGGAAGGAAGAAAGAAAGATATGATGAGTGAGTGAGAGAGAGAGAGAGAGAGACAGAGGCAAATGGTCTTCAAAAAATTTTAAAAGCAACCATCAAGTCAGCAGGGTGGCCATGTGACCAGGGATCTAGCCTTTGCTTGCTGCAATGAACAATGGTTCAACTGCGGGAAGGGTGCACTGCAACATTGCTGGTGAAGAGAATTTCTTCTTCAGCTTCAACACCTTTCTGAGGCAGTAGATTCATTCAACCCAAAAGCAATTCCTCCAAGCATAGGGGATTCCATTGATCAGTGAATTAAGCACATCAATGGAAGTGTGCACGCTATTGCTCTCCTCTAAGCTTCTAGTTAGCTCATCAAAAAACAGACTCCCCCAAGTGGGACACATGGGGTTGTGAAGATCCGCTTGTTTGTTGATCCCGAGACATGGCCACTACTGGCCTACGATCTTGTCAGATTGCACAGTATATGCTAAGAGCTTCGATGCCTGCCAGTGGTACGGACCAAATCCAGCCCAAGCCGGCTGCCTTACAGATAAATATCCCAGTTTGGAGATTCTCATCAATTATGCGTTGCTTAGGCTATTATGAATTGGAATGACAGAACAGTGCTTGTGTTTTCAGTCTGCTTCTCTGTGAATTATATTAATGTCTGAAAGTATGCAAATTTCTTTTTTCGGTTGTTGATATTTTTGGAGGAATCAATTTTCATGCGTTTCATCTCTACAGACAGAAGCTAAGCAATTGATTTGGATGCATGCTAATGCTATTAGCAGCATTGGCATTTGGAACGCTTTAATCCAAGCCCTTCATTTATTAACAGAGAAAATTTGCTAAAATAAAAAGAAGGATCATGTACTGCATTACCTAAACACACTTTAATCTATTTTTATTTTTTATTTTTATCATTTTGAAACATGGAAATTTCCCAAACAAATTCCTTGCAATGTCAAATAGGGCTATAGACAGTTTGTTTTGTAATGTTTAGAAGTATAAAATGAGCAAAATCATTTTTAACTGTCTATTATAATTGAAAACCAAACCAAGCCGTAATAAAATGCAAGCCAAACCAACCTAGACCGCATGGTTCGAACTGTTATTAATAATATTTATTGTTTATTTGTGCTATTATTTGATATCCTAATGGCCTATTAGGATATAGGTGCACGTCCAAGGCAGGGGCTTACTTTACAAGCATTAATTGGAATTTCATCTAAATAAAGTATGCATTGATTCGTACAAATATATATGATACAAGAAATATTTGTAAACTTAGGTACTTAATATATAAAATACAACTATATAAATTTTTTAAAAAATTATTTGATTTTATAGTGAAATTAAAATAAAAAATAATTTAGTTTTCTCAAACTTAACTACACAGTAGACATTATAAAATTGAATCGAACTCCAGACACATTTTGGGTCACTTTCGTCGTTAATTTCTTCCACCCCTAGTCGTGAAATGTGCAGAATTCCCAAATTTATAGGCGTTAGGAACTTGGAAGTGTTCATATGAAGACAGATGACGGAAGGGCTTAAAGCGGGCGCTGTTGTCACAAAGATCCAGTTGAGTTCATGGTTGTTATCAATCAAAATCTCTGAATTGCTTCCTCGCTTGCAGAGACAACTACGTCAATACATATGTATATAAATATATACACACATTACTGCTTGTGCAATGTCTAAAAGACTGCAACTTGTGCTCCCAACTAGGAGTAGGTCTTTGGTACACTCAATAACCCAACTGGGTTTTCTTCAATTGGATGATACATCAATACAAATCAGTAGGTATTTTTCATCATCATTCAAGAAGATATCATCTGAAGTAGAAGAAGATAAACAGTCTTTTGCAGTTTCTTACCTCAAAAATTCATGTGGGTTGTCCTTAGAAAGTGCTATCGCTACATCAGAGAAGTTACATCATCTTAAAACCCTAGATAATGCAGATTCTGTCCTTGCCCTACTCAGAAACCATGGTTTCTCCAAAACCCGCATTTCAAAACTCGTGAGCAAACACCCAGCTGTATTGTTTGCCAACCCTGAAAAAACCCTTTTGCCCAAACTCCAATTTTACTATTCCATAGGCGTTTCAAGTGCTGACCTTCCTACGATCGTGTCAAAAAACCCATCTATCTTATTTTATAGCTTGGATAAATGTCTCATCCCTGCTTATAATTTCCTTAAGAGTGTTGTTCCGGATGAACGAGTGGTGGCTACTTTCAGGCGCCATCCAAGGCTTTTTTCTTATGGTGTGGAAAAGAAATTTGGCCCCAAAGTTGCTTCCTTGAGAGAACTTGGAGTTCCCCAATCCCGTATCTCGATATTCATAACCTGCTCTCCCGCTGCAGCAATGCAAAATAACGAAAAGTTTACTGAAAGTGTTGATAAGGTTATCAAAATGGGAATCCACCCCTCGAAATATGCATTTATCGCTGCAATCCAAGTGCTCTCTGAAATGAGTAAATCAACCTGGGAACATAAAGTGGAGGTTTATAGGAGGTGGGGTTGGTCTGAAGATGATGTTTGGATGGCATTCAAACTGCAGCCCAAGTGTATGAATGTATCTGAGAGGAAAATAGTAAACACAATGGATTTCCTTGTGAACAAGATGGGTTGGCAGTCCACGGCTGTTGCTAGAAATCCAGTGGTTATTTCTTATAATTTGGAGAAGAGGATCATACCAAGGTGTTCAGTAATCAGAGCTCTAGTTTTGAAGGGTTTGTTAAAGAAAGAGTGGAGATTAGGTACCTTTTTGAACTTATCTGAGAAGCGTTTCGTGGATAGATTTGTGACCAAATATCAGGAAGAGGTTCCTCAACTGTTGAATGTCTATGAGGGGGAAATGGGTCTTCAGGAACTAGGCTTTGGATTGGCAGAAATATGTCGGAGAAAACAGCTGTAGCGTGCTTACTTTACAATTCAGAATAATTATTGGTTCTCTATTTAATGGTTTCTATTCTTCCAGTTCATTTGCTTTGTTGTACTAGTGCTGTTTGGAAGGTTAGAATTGTTTCTACCATCTTCTGCTTTGAATATATTTGATTTCTATGTTCTGCTTATCCGTTTTGATTTAAATTTAAAAGTTGGTTGCTTATTTTGAACATTCTAGCATTGTTTTAGATGTTATGAACATTTAACTGAAGTAAGTTTTTTATGAGTGCATTTGAGTTGGGTATGGTTGGATGGCTTAAGTTTTGGGGCTAGATATATAAATACAAACGAAATAGGTGGAAGCAAAGCAGTGTGATAAGTAAGTTTTCTCCCAGAGTGGTTTTGGCATGAATCTCAATATGATGGGCATGTGTCCGTTAACAATTCAAGTTTGATTTTTCAATAAATGTAGAAGATAAAAAAGTTGGTTGTATTTTGGGATTAGTGAATATGCGGGACTCCTTGCGCCCTCTGCAGGTGCTTTGATGCCTTGATGGAGAGTCACTTTCCAGTTGTAAGGCACACACAGATGAAAAAAATATTCATCAAATTTTATTTCTTTAATAAGAAAGGCTGACTAACTAAAGGTAGTATCATGTTGGCAATATATTTGTGCCTGCTGGTGTAATGCATTCTATATCTTCTCCTTTACTGTATGGCCATCCAACATAAGAACAAGGTATCAGTGATTGTCCCTTGGATCACTATGATTTTTGGCATATATGACATGCATGAGAAATGTATCAAATCTAATGGTCGGATCGTCAAAATATTTACCATGAGTAGTATTTTGAAAATGAGGTGTAAACGTAGGTGTCAAAATAAGGTGTAAGGGGGACATGTCCCTATATATACATATATAAATCACACTGGTATGGTGAACTAGTGCTTCATTTCAATGCTAGTTGCCTGCCTATTTTCATCAAATTGCTGAATTCGCAATTATACATAAGATCAAAGCAATTAATGATTTGATATGTTATTGATGTAACACCTTCCTAGTTAATCCAAAAAACCAAAATAGCCTAAGTCCATCCTGTCAGGTTGTAAATTACATGGAAGGTTTGTGGAAAAGTACGGAAAAACACCATTTGAGAGATGCAGCAAACTGCAGTACAGATGAAGGGGTAGATACACGATGTGAAGAGCCTAGAGGGGTATACAAATATGCGCTAAATTTTGAGGCTAAAGACATTGATGAAAATAAAAAGAGGGAATATAAAACTTGTCATTCAATTGTACATATTATGCTGCACATGGAACAATTCTCTTCTGGTGAATCATCGATCCACAAGGATTGATCTACAATGGGATCAGGGAGAGAAGGTTCTTCTTCTTGGGGTTTGGCGGCAGTGGAGTGGGGTTGGGGCCTTGGGGGTCGGGGAACATGATTCAATTTGAACCGGGACAAAACATGAACACATAGAGATTGAGAGGGTTCATGGTTTAGAGGGTATGTAGCCAAAAGGCGTTGGACATAAATGACTTAATCACATGCATACTAACATAATTTCTGTTAATTGTCACCTACTTTTTAATGGACTTGAGGATTGGCCATAACATAATGTATGAATTGATTCATCTTTTTCTACTCATGTTTTATATCTAAGTTTAGATGGATTATTGTATTCTAATTTTTAATGTCAAATCATTCTGTTTTACAGGTTTATGAGGCTCATGTGAAGTTGCAAATAGCTACGCCAATAGAGATAAAGTTCATGGAGATTGGCAATATCTCTCTAATGGTTAGTTTTCCCACTCTTCTTCTGAAGTATGAACTTAAGCTCGAGCTCCCCAATCAATTCTTTCGTTCAAAAATATCATTCACATATCTGTTTGGTGCAGATGTCAGAATTGACGTAACGTGATCAGGATTTGCTATTTTTGTATTCTTACAACCTGATTTTTCTATCCTATCTTCCATGTATTATGTTCTTTTGCACTTCTTGATTCATCGGTTTATCTATTTTTTCTTGAGCCAATGGTTTAAAGCCTCTCAGTGGGATTGGGTTTGCAGAGAAAAGTGGAGTGGTTGCTGAAGGAAGAAAGAAGGAGATGAGGGGAGAGAGAGAGTGAGAGAGAACGATACAAAGAAAGACAAATGATCTTCAAGAATTTGAAAAAGCAAGTTGATCGGGGCAGCCATGCGACGAGGGATCTAGTCCGTGCTTGCTGTTCTTGCAATGAACAACGGTTCAACTGCAGGAAGGATGCACTCCACCATTGCTTGTGATGAGAATTTCTTCTTCAGCTTCAACACCTTTCTGAGGCAGTAGATACATTCAACCCAAAAAAAAATTCCTCCAAGCATTCTGCCTTACTGACAAATCTCTCAGTTTGGAGATTCTCATAAATTATGCATTGCTTACGCTATTGTCAATTGGAATGACAGAACAATGCTTGTGTTATCAGTCTCTGTCTCTAAATTAGTCAATGTCTGATGAATGCAAATTTCTTTTTTGGATTGTTCATCTTTCATACATTTTCATCTCTTCAGACAGAAGCTAAGCAATTTAGTTGGATGCATGCTATTACCATTAGCAGCATTGGCATTTGGCACTATTGCGTTGAAAAAATGCATCATGTTTGGCTCAAGAACAAGAAGAAACGGATTCAAACAATGAACGAGCGAAACTGAATTCCTTCCTCTCTTTTTTTTTTTAGTGTGGAAACAACACCACCTCAGCCCATATCTATTTCCATGATCACAAAACCACCATTATTGGGGCAACGAAATTACCATGGTGGAGATGGTCCATCAGATCTCTCAGATTTCACAACGAAGGCATGACCAACCATCTGAGGTGAGCAAGAAGATGAAGAGAAAATTTTCGGCAAGTGCCCACCATCTACAACACCATGGATGTACCACTTGTAATTGGGGGAGATCCATGTAGAGAAGAAATTGAAGGTGAAGATGGAAGAGGAAATGAGAGAGAGTGAAAGGAATGCGAAGGAAATGGGGAAGGAAACTTAATTAGATCAGTTTTAGATGAATAAAGGTTGGTTTGTAGGAAACAATTTTGCTTTGTTGTGCTTTGATTTTTTGGTTAAAAAACCACATCAGTTTCCAAAAGTGCCTTCTTTTAGGACACTGTTTTTTTAATGACTAATACAAAAATACATTAATTTTCATAAGCATACTTCAATTTTATATAAAACTATTAGTTTAATAAAAAACTAGTCACCGCGCACACGCGATGCGTGTGCAACGCAATATATTATAATAAAAGATTTTAAATTTTCTTATAAGGTTTGTAATTGATGACACAAACATAAATTATGGAAATACTACATATTAAATAATTTTTTTTTTTTGAAATTTTTTTACAATAATAAAATGAATTTTATTATTGACATAAATGCATTTTCACTCTTCATTCTTATTATTGAGTACAACTTCTAATTGTTTTCCAGCAATTTTTTCAATATATCTGTGAAATTTTTTTTTTTTTTTTAAATCTATGTGAATTAATGTGTAAAAGTACAATTAAAATTTTTTATCGTAATTTATACTAATATATAAAGCAAGAAGGAGGCTTTGCCTGGCACTTTTTCGTTCTAAATATTGTCCTTCTATAAAATAAAACCACAAAATGATATTAGTGACATATATGTCTTTATACATTCACACACAACTCCCTAAAAGTAAGGAGTTTAAAATTATCATGTTAACTTTCAACTTATCAGTTATCCAACCAACTTCTCACATACGCTCTTCTTCTCCTTCACATACTCTTTTCTTCTCTTCATTTTAACTATCCTTTACTCTCCATGATCACTCACCTACACTGTTTGTTTATTGGGAAAAGAGAAATATTTCGAAAGGTAAAATTTTATATTTATTCTCTTGGCTTCCAAATAGAACATTAATTTTGTTCTTATTTACTGTCATTCATATTCGTTTGAAATATTTTCCTAACATCCCTTCTTTGATAATTAATTGATATCAATTCTAAATGCATTTGTATTTTCAGGAATCAAAAGAAGATCACGAACAATAATTATTTCTTGGACCTATTATCAGGGAGACGTCAAAGATCAAGAAGGAGAGCAACAAAAATCTTCAATTCACAAAAGCAAAATTTCATTTCCTTCCCACCTCTATGTGATTTAGAATTTTCCCTTAAAAGTTGTTCGCTTTGGATTATTTGCATTAATTCTCTATTTAAGTGATGTTTCTCTCCCTCTCAATCTCTTTATTTGGTATTTGGGGTTATTTTGTATTTAGATTTTTTTTTCCCTGTCATGTTAAGCCTTTATGACGATCAATCCGGATACAGACACCATCCCAAAATTAATATTCACACAATCAAGTCTAAAATATTCTCTAAGAATATATTCAATTAGTTATTTGTGATGATGTTACTCTCAAAATTTATTAGATACTCTGCAAAATAATTATAACAATACTAATGGTGATGATCTAAGAAGATCATGCGTTGAGAGATTGAGTGGGGCAGAAGGCGACGATATCCTAATCTCAGCATGTTGCTTCCTCTTGAATATATTAAGGTGAGGAAATTATATTTATTCATTCATATAATTTGAAAGGCTTTAGAGGGATTATACATTGCCCATCGAAATGAGGATTTTTTATTTTATTTTATATATAATACATTTTTTTTCTTGAATCACTAATATATTTTGAAGATTTTGTTTAGAACATTTCAATTTATTAAAGTTTAATAATGTTTAATAAATCCTATCCCAAAATTATATTTATCTATTTTTTTAAAGTGCAATTGGTGTTACATGAAATCTTCACTATTAATTAATATAGCACTAATAATTTTGACTATTAATTTTCACTAAAGTATTCATGGAAACACTAATATATTTTTTTAATATTTTTTTATAACATTTCAATTTCTTACTTGGTCATGTACCAAAATGATATTTATCAATTTTTTCATTTTTTAACTGTAATAGGTGTTACATGCACACAGCATGATTATGAGATATGTAAAATTAAATAGAAACTGAGATAATTTTTTGATTTGTGTTATTGATTTTTAATTACATTTTAACTATCATATATTGATTTTTAATTAATTTTCACTAAAGTATTTCTATAAACACTAACAATTTTGACCATTAATTTTCAATAAAGCATTTTTGGAGAGACTAATATATTTTTTAATCATTTTTTTTATAATATTTCAATTTCTTAATTGGTCATATACCGAAATGATAATTAAAAAGGTTTTCATTTTTAACATGAATATTTAAAATCTTTAAATTTTTAATTAATTCAAATTTATTTGTTCAAAATCAATCTCATGTTAAGGTTTTGAAGCATAAATTTCATTTTGTATATTTTATATACAAAGAAATATATTTTATATTTACTAAATTTTAAATTTTAAATTAAAAATATAAATTTAAATATATAAAATAGTATCACATCACGTTTAAGACATAAACATTATATTAAAATTTTAAATTTAAATATTTACATAAATATATAAAGACTACAATCATTTTCAATTTTTTTTATTTAAATAATTTATTTGGCAGCAACTCAATTATTTATTTGTGAATTGTATATTTACTGACTTATAAATTTTAAATTAAAAATGTAAAATTAAATATTTAAAACATTTTTATTTTTTAATTTTAGATTTTGATGCATATCAATTTTTTACAAATTTAATATTAAAAAATCAATCATTATTATACTGATTTAATATTAAAAAAAATCAATCATTATCATAATAGAGGTTTTTATTTTAAGAAATAAATATATTTCATTATTTATGGTTCTAGAAAATAGTGAATGTGATCTAGCAGATAAATATAAGATTTTCTAATTTGATAAATATATTTTTTGATAATATTTAATAAAGATAAGATTTAATTTTTGAATTTTGAATAATCTTCCCTTATTCTAATTGGATTCTTTCTCTCTTTCTCTCTCTCTCACACGCACCCACACAACACCACTTATTATTTAAAGACATTCATTATTTGTTAAAAAAAATTAATTTAATTTTTATTTTCAGTAATTATATATATATTTTTTTAAATAATTTTGCTTTATAATACAATTTTAGTATTTGTAATACAATTTTTATGATTTATTTTTCCTTCATGCCAATTATAAGTAAGTAACCACCAAGAAAAAAAAAAGTTTATTTTTAAAATTTTTTATTTCTCTACCACACCATTGAGAAGGAAATAGTTTGATTATTTATTTATTTATTTTTATTTCTCTACCATGCCATTAACAATCTCAGTAACAAATCAATGATGCAGTGGCCTTAATGCCTCTAATTGACTTACCACGTGTGCTCATCAACTCTTAAACAATATTGATACTACATGTATACGTGCACAATCCACTTCTTTAGCCTATAAGAGTCTAAGTGTCTAACGGAAAAAAAGTAAAAAATAAATAAAAATAAATTGAAATACAGTTTATTTTAAAATATAATTTTCAGATTAAAAGGAAATTAATTATAAGATAAAAACCTATAGTCCACTCTCATAATCCCAAATCCTATCAGGTATTTCAAATTCTTTTAAATTATCTCCTAACTCATCTAATTCACTACACTTATCTGATCTAATAACTTTTCCACTAACATGACCATCCATTCTGCATCCAATACTATGTTTAAAAATTCCCCAACAACTATATATAACTCATTCTATCCTCAATCCAAGTGTTCCAACCTCATGCAATCTCTTCAATCCATGCCATTGTGAAATTATTGAATTCAAACTTTGTTGGATTTTATTACATGTATTAATCAAAATGTTTGTGTTAATCAAAACATTCATCTCTCGCTCACGTAAACATATATAACTCCAAATACTATTTTATTTTTGCTCACCAAAATGAATAATTATCTTATCTCCAGTTTCTAAATTTTTGGATTTTATTACAATCTCAAAGAAAATAACAATAGTATTGTTAAAATTAAGGTGGAGTTGTATAACATAGGGAACATGAAGAACCAAAAATGCTCAAATTCAAGTACCCACATATACCAACTATGCTAAAGCAATTTTGTATTGATCCAATTTCTACATCAATGATTAATTATAATAAATGATTTACAATATTTGAAACCTACCCCTAACACAAAGAAATCCTGACTATACCAAATCTATTAATTGAATTAAAAAGTTTTCCCAAGAAATTACACTAAAAATGAGTCTTCAAAAGTCATCATGATATCAAAATTATATGGTAGAATCATGGGTTATTTATTTACTTAAAGATCCATCTAAATTTATAAAAAAAATACATCAAATTGAAATTATCTTTTACATTTATTAAAATCCCTCTCCAAAAAAAAAAATTGAGGACAACAGAAAAGATTTTAGTGGAATATTACATCCAAACGCTACCCAAGCTTTTAAGTATAAAAAAGTTATATTGACAAATGTATACAAATTCCTTTATAAAAGTTAAATTAAAAGATAAAAAAAATTAAGTAAAACACTGTAGAACATCACATGGAAATTGACATGCAATGATGGGGCTAGATTCAATACAAATGGCAAGAGCAAGCAGTATTAAATGAAAAATAGGGAACTAATTAATGTCAGTTTTCTGAAATTTGGTTACTTTTCTACCATGAATTCAATATCAATAAATGGTAATCTTTTATTTTCTACAAATTATATAGCTGATTCACATACTTTTTGCACTTAAACATATACATATACACAAATAAATTTTGCAAGTACTCTTGATTTTTGTATATATTCAATAATACAATCAAGTCTAAAATATTCTTTTAGAATATATTAAATTAGTTATTTGTGATGATGTTAATCTCAAAATTTATTAGATACTCCGCAAAATAATTAAAACAATACTAATGGTGATGATCTAATATAATACAATATATATACGGAATATATAGTGGAAAGTTAGGATCAGATCCTCTGTTTATATTGATAAGCTTCGATTTTATTCATCTCTATCTTTCTCTTCTCTCTCAATTGAAGATAGTTTTATCAGTGAAACTTCGGATCAGATCCTCTGTTTATATTGATAAGCTTTGATTTTATTCATAATTTGAGAGCTCAGATATCTCTATCTCTCTCTTCTCTATCAATTGAAGGTAGTTTTATCAATGAAACTTCGATCAATCATATACTGTTTGAGTAGCAATTCATACAAATTATGTCCATGAAGTAAAATTCTCGGTGATTCAAGTACATACGATCAAAAACTGTTTCGATTTAATGATCTGATTAATTCTCACTTGTTCAAGTAGTCTTGATTCTTGTATATATTTATAACAAATAGTGAACAACATCAACTAATAATTGTCATCAGCATCTCCAATTTTATTTTTGAATTTTTGAAGCAAAGAAAATAAATCGAACTAAATAAAATAAATAAATAAAATAATATGAAAAGACATTCAGTAAAAATGAAGAAAATAAGATGTAATTTCTTACCTTTGAAAAGGTTAAAGTGTAGATCGATGGATCAAAGAAATTGTGGTAAATGTAAGAGATGGAGAGAAGAAGGGAGTCTGTGAAAGAATAGGTAACTGAAGAAGATGTGAGTTAAAAATGGACAGTTTTTGTGCAAACGTTTAAAGGCAGAGATTGAATATTTGAATGGATTATAATGTATTTGAAATTCCTTGATTATAGGAATTGAGCGGTTGAAGTTGGAGAGAATACTTTGTATTTGAAATCCCATAAAAATAGGGATAGAGAGATGTGGGTATTGTTTAACTGATAAAAAGTTAATGTGTGTTTTAAACTCCCCAATCGTAGGAAGTTATGGGGAGTTATGGGTGAGAATATAATGACATATTCACCCTCTATTCTATTAGTTTTCATTATATTTTTTAAGGATATTTGTAGGAAAAAAAGTGACCAGGCCAAACTCAGCATTCTCGCTTCATAGATAGTATAGATAGATGCATCAATTTGCCTTTTAGTTTTATAGAAATTGATGAATTTAAAGGAAAACTGGTGCATTTGGTTTTTTTAGGAAATTGATATATATATATATATACAAGTTACGGCAAAAAATAGTTTTTATAGGCATGCTTCGGTTTTATAAGAAACCATTAGTTAAATGAAAAATGTATCGGTTTGTTTTTTGATTTTGCATTGATACATTTGGAAGATTTATATCAGTTTTTGGAGGTGGTTTTTTTAGAAAATTGATTTGTTTTATTTTTATTTTTATTTTTATTTTTATTTATAAAACTAAAGCAAAAATGTATAAAAACTATAGGCAAGCTTCAATTTTACAAAAAAATCATCATTTTAATAAAAAATGCATCAATTTCCAAAGATAAAATGCATCAATTTTCGTGGACGCTTAGACTTTTGAGTAAAAAAGAACATAAATACGAACTTTTGGGTGAAAAACAATGTTAAGACTTTTGGATAAAAAGAAATTAAATCAAAAGTTTTGGATAATTTTCTCCAAATATAATCACACACTTTGAGATTTTATTTTTTTTCCCGTACAATCCCCAAAGATGGAGGGGCGCTTGGTAGTGTTCTTATAAAAAATTGAAAACAGATGACGCTAGGGCTTCAATAAGTGGGCAATGTTATTCCTCTCCAATCAACAAGCAAGGACTACAAAGATCCGGTTGAGTTCATGGTGGTTATCAATCAAAATCGGTGAGTTGCTTCCTCACGTGGAGATACCTTCATCAATACATATATGTGTATGTAACACACAGATTTTTACTTGAGCAATGTCTAAAAGACTGCAACTTGTGCTCTCAACTAGGGGTAGGTCTTTGGTACATTCAATAACCCAACTGGGTTTTCTTCAATTGGATGATGCTTCAGTACATATCATTAGGTACTTCTCATCATCATTGAAGAAGATATCATCTGAAGCGGAAGAACATAAACAGTCTTTCGTAGTGTCTTACCTCAAAAATTCATGTGGGCTGTCCTTAGAAAGTGCCATCGCTGCATCAGAGAAGTTACATCTTAAAACCCCAGATAAGGCAGAGTCTGTCCTAGCCCTATTCAGAAACCATGGATTCTCCAAAACCCACATTTCAAAACTCGTGAGCAATCACCCAGGAGTTTTGTTGGCCAATCCTGAAAAAACCCTTTTGCCCAAACTCCAATTTTTCTATTCCATAGGTGTTTCAAGCGCTGACCTTCCTATGATCCTCTCAAAAAACCCTTCTATCTTATTTTATAGCTTGGATAAGCATCTCATCCCTGCTTGTAATTTCCTTAAGAGTATTGTTCCGGATGAACGAGTAGTGGCTACTTTCAGGCGCTATCCAAGGCTTTTTTGTTATGATGTAGAAAAGAAACTTGGCCCCAAAGTTGCTTACTTGAGAGAACTTGGCGTCCCTCAATCCCTTATCTCGTTATTTATAACCTGTTATTCCAGTGCAGCTAATCAAAGCAATGAAAAGTTTACTGAAAGTGTTGACAAGGTTATTAAAATGGGATTCCACCCCTCGAAATGTGCATTTATCGCTGCAATTGTAGCGTTATCTGTAATGACTAAATCAACCTGGGAACATAAAATGGAGGTTTATAGGAGGTGGGGTTGGTCTGAAGATGAGGTTTGGAGGGCATTCAAAGTGCAGCCCATATGTATGAATTTATCTGAGAAGAAAATAGCAAGCACAATGGATTACTTCGTGAACAAGATGGGTTGTGAGTCGACCACTATTGCTAGAAATCCGACCATTATTTTTTATAATTTGGAGAAGAGGATCATACCAAGGTGTTCAGTAATCAAAGCTCTAGTGTTGAAGGGATTGTTAAAGAAAGAGCCAGGTTTAGGTAGCTTTTTGAACCCATCTGAGAAGCATTTCCTGGATAGGTTTGTGATAAAATATCAGGAAGAGGTTCCTCAACTGTTGAATGTATATGAGGGAAAAATGGGTCTTTTGGAGCTAGGGTTTGGATTGGCAGAAATATGTGGGATTAGACAGCTGTAGCATGCTAACTTTGCAATCCTGAGTAATTATTAGTTCTCTATTTGATGGTTACTACTCTTCCAGTTCATTTGCTTTGTTTTACAAGTTCTGTTTTGAATGTAAGAATTGTTTCTACCAGCTTCTGCTGGGAATATATTTGATTTCTCTGTTATGCTTATCAGTTTTGATTTAAATTTAAAAGTTGATTGCTTATTTTCAACATTGTAGAAGTGTTGTACTTCTTAGTTTTAGATGTTCTGAACATTTAACTGAAGCTAGTTCTTTATGAGCGTATTATGTTGGATATGGTTGGATGGCTTAAGCTTTCGGGCTAGATATATAAATATAAAAGAATCAGGTGGAAGCAGTGTCATAAGTTTTCTCCCAGAGTGGTTTTGGCATGAATCTCAATTAGATGGTTCTGTGTCCAATTACAATTCAAGTTTGATTTGTCGATAAATATTCAAGATAGAAAAGCAGGTTGTATTTTGGGATTAAGACTTAGTGAATATGCAGGACATCTTGCGCCCACTGCAGGTGCTTTGATGGAAAGTCACTTTCCAGTTGTAGGGCACATTGATGAATAAATTTTTCATCAATTTTTTTCTTTAATAGGAATGACTGACTGACTAAAGCTAGTATCACGTTGACAATATATTATGCAGGAGCATTCTATATCTTCTCCTTTGATTGTAAGGCCATCAAACATAAGAACAAATGTAACAGTGATTGTCCATTGTGCACCTCTGCCTTTTGATCCTAGCAAGCTACCATCTCCACATACACACACACGCACACACACATATATCACACTGGTTCGGTGAACCAGTGAGTGCTTCAATTCTATGTTAGTTGCCTGTCTATTTTCATCAAATTGCTGAAATCACAATTATACATAAGATCATGACAGTTAATAATTTGATATATTTTTTATGTAATGCCTTCCTAGTTAATCAAAAAAAGCAAAATAGCCTAAGTCAATTCTGTGAGATTGTAAATTATATGGAAGGTTTGCGGAAAAATGCTGAAAAACAACATTTGAGAGATGCAACAAACTGCATTACAGATGAAACGACCCCTACACGATGTGGAGAGCCTAGAGTGGTATATGGATATGCACTAAATTTTGGGGTTTAAGACATTGATGAAGATAAAGGGAGGGAATGTAAAACTGGCCATTCAACTGTACATATTATGCTGCACATGGAATAATTCTCCGGTGAATCACTGATCCACAAGGATTGATCTACAATGGAAGAGATCAAGGAGAGAAGGTTCTTCTTCTTGGGGTTTCGGGGGGTGGTTTGTGGGGTTTTTTTGTGCGTGTGCGTGTGGTTGGGTGGGGGGGGGACATGAACCATGAACCGGGACAATACATGAGCACATAGAGATTGTGAGGGTTCATGGTTTAGAGGGTATCTAGCCAAAAGGCCTTGGACATAAATGAATTCATCACATGCATTCTAGTGTAATTTTGGTTAATTTTCACCTACTTTTTGATGGACTTAAGGATTGGCAATCGCATAATGTATGAATTGATTCATCTTTTTCTACTCATGTTTTAAATCTAAGTTTAGATGGATTATTGTATTCTAATTCTTAATGTCAAAATCATTTTGTTTTACACGTTTATGAGGTTCATGTGAAGTTCCAAATTGCTACGCCAATGGAGATAAAGTTCAAGGAGATTGGCAAGATCTCTCTAATGGTTAGTTTTCCCACTCTTCTGAAGTATGAACTTAAGCTCGAGCTCCCAAGTCAATTCTTTGGCCATAAATATCATTTCACATATCTGTTTGGTGCAAATATTAGAATTTGACGTAATGTGATCAGGATTTGCCATTTTGGTATTCTTACAACCTGATTTTTCTATCCTATCTTCCATGTATTATGTTCTTTTGCACTTCTTGGAACAAAGAAAGGGAAATGGTCTTCAATAATTCAAAAGGGCAAGTTGATCAGGACAGGCATGCGACGAGGGGTATATCTAGTCTATGCTGGATGTTCATGCACTCCACCATTGCTGGTGAAGGAAATTTCTTCTTCAGCTTCAACACCTTTCTGAGGCAGTAGATACATTCAGCCCAAAAACAATTCCTCCAAGCAGACTGGTCTACTGCCTTACGGACAAATCTCTCACTTTGGAGATTCTCATCAATTATGCATTTCTTACCCTATTATGAATTGGAATGACAGAACAATGATTGTGTTATCAGTCTCTGTCTCTAAATTATATTAATGTCTGATATATGCAAATTTCTATTTTTGGTGTCTGATCTTTTTGGAGGGATCATCTTTCATACATTTTCATCTCTTCAGACAGAAGCTAAGCAATTAAGTTGAATGCATGCTAGTACCATTAGCAGCATTGACATTTGGCACTATTGCATGGAAAAATGCATCATGTTTGGCTTAAGGACCTTAAAAGTCATTGTAAAATTTTAAGACGAGTAATATTTGGCAATGCAAGAAGAAAGGAATTCATACAATGAAGGAGCAAAACTAAATTCCTTCTTTTTTTTCTCTTTTCTTTTGGGATACAATAACACCTTAGTCCATATCCATGATCACAGAAAGCCTAAAAGCTTCCACTAAGGAACTGTAACTTTGGATCTTCTAAATCCCAAATTCAAATTCGAACACTTCAATTGAGCCTTGGACAAACTAGAGCACCTTTAGAACAGAAAACTGCAATGGTCTGTCAATTTAATTTTAATTTTTCTCTTTATTCACAAGAAGCCATTGATGAATGCCACTTAAATGGAGTCAACTATATATAGCGATGCATCAAATTACATGAATTATTCAGAATCTAAACAGGCAAATGCGAGTTTCTACTATAATAAGAATAAATTAAGTAATACAAACAGAGCATTCCAGCGACAGTATCAGGGAAAGAAATACTAGGAAACCTAATAACAAAGTACCATCTCCTTCTTCATTTGGACACAGTTTGCAGTCAAAACAGTAATTGAAAATCAACCAATTCTCCAAGCCTGCCAGAACAAGAAGAATGGTTAATCTTAAATGAAATGAAGCTAGCCATCATACCTCTTATTTTCATGAGGGAACACAATGCAAAATTGGTAAGAACCCACCTTGTTAGCAATTTTGTTGGAGAGCCAGTCCAGTCCCTCATACAGCCCTTCCCCAGAATATGCAGATGTGGTCTGAATATGCCTGCAATTAATGCCCAATAACCACATTCCATAAGTGAATTTAATTTGGGAAACTAATAAACTCTTTTTTTTTGTCCTCTTGGGGAGGTGGGTTTGTCTCTACCAGTGGTGTTGAGTGAATGAATGAAGAGCAAGCTTATCAGTGATCTCAGCAGCATTCATAGCATTTGGGAGATCTTGTTTGTTGGCAAAGACGAGCAGCACGACGTCCTTCGACACATCCTACACACGGAATCACCAACATCTTCATAGAAAAGAATCTTTATCTTGAAACACTCATTGGATAAAAAAAAAAAAAGTTTCTGATTGTGCTACGATTTTGTCTCATAATTAGTCTATAGTATTGTTTGTTTCAGGAGAAAATAATATTGGAAAACTGGTTATCAACATGCTGTTGGATGAAGTGTGAAACATTGCTTGTTATTGTGATGATGATAATGACAATGGTGATAATAATGAACCAATTTCCTTCATTTTAGATAACTCCTCTTTATGTCTCATGCTACATGTACTAGGGCCAAATGTAGGGAAACTATGAAGCCTGTTGTTACCTCATTCAACATCCAGTGCAGTTGATCCTTGGCCACATCCACACGGTCCCGATCAGTACTATCAACTACAAAGATAAGTCCATGAGTGTTTAGGAAGTAATGTCTCCACAAAGGATCAATCTGGATGTGCCTCATGCAAAGAAACAGAATACACAATTTATGAGATATATGTCATTCTGTTCACTTGAACAAATCTATCTGCTAATAATTTCACAATTTATGGATGTGCCTCATTCATAAACTCATATGACATATATACTCTGCACCCATTCCCAGACAAAGATGCATATGTAAACCCATTCCAAGACAAAGATGCATATGTAAAGATTGAGAGAATGACTCATAATGATGGACAAAATGTAAAGCCTTTAACAACCAAGTAAAAACTGGAAGACAAAGGTGGATCCAAAAAGACAAGGTGGATGAGCATATTTAGAAACACTTGGTGATAAATACAGATAGTGATCCCCTTAATTAGCATAGCTCCAGCCCCACACTCCAAGAAAAGAGAACACACACTTATGGCGTAAATAATATCACATACCCTCTCTGTACCAGGAAGGTCGAAGACGGTAAAGCTAATGTCATTATATTCCACAGTCTCGATATAATATCCTGGGGAAGAAATGCAAATGAGTTTTACTTTCTATTTAAAAAAAAAAAAACACTAAAACTGTATGAAATACATTCACTTTTGCGACTGGCCTCCAGATACAATGTGCATTTCATCATGAAATTAGTTTCAATTTTTTGTTGTTAGACTTTGAACAAGACCATTTGCCCATGCTAAGTGAATATCTACTGCTAATAGCCGGAGTTAATCAATATGAAGTAGTACACAAAGGCCAAGAGACCAGACAATTTGTACATAATTGACATCCTCCCAAGGGAAAGAAAATCAACCATTAGATTTTACATAGGTTTAGCGTAGAATTTGAACAAATGGGGCGGCAGCAATGTAGAAATGCCACAAAATAATGACAGAGAACAAACAAACGCAACTGATCAGAATGGACATGAAAACTGGTGCATAATTGATGACCTAACATCTCAATTTTTTTTCCTTTTTCCAAAGGAAAATGTTAGAGACTGCTCAAACATTCTTAACAGTAGATTGGTGTGTGTATATCCCATGAAACGACCAATTAATGCTAGTAGAGGAAATGCTAGCAGAGGATCCCAACGCCACAGACATCACCGTAACAACCACTATAAACCAGAAATAATGCCACTTACTAAAAAGCCTAAATTGCTCTAATCAAGGTTTTTTTTTTTTTTTTTTTTTTTTTTTTAAATCTATGTACTCATTCAAATGCCATTAAAAACACAATGCTCCATTTAATTGCTATGGTTGGTGGGAAGACTGGGAGGCCAAAGAAAATAGATAAGGACAATATTCAAATTGTTCAATTCATGACAATGTTGAAAACATACCGATTGTATGAACTGTCTGAACAATCTCTCCTAGCTTGAGCTTGTACAAAATGGTGGTCTTACCCGCCATATCAAGACCTGCCAAAAGAAGTTGCATTTCTTTCTTGCCAAACAGCCCACTAAAAAGCTTAGTGAAAGACAGCCCCATCTTTCTGTCTGCTGGATTCAAAAAAAAAAAAAACCCAATTTCCTGACACAATCAAACTAAAGTTAAGCAATAATTCAGGGTGCAATATATAGATTTATGTTATATTAGCATTTCCTATGTGCAGACAATCCATAAAGAGGAAATCCTAAACAACAAGTACTAATTTTCCAAAGAATAAGCACAGAACAAACAAGGGGTTTGTGTGCATATATATAGAATAAGATCTAATTCATACAAAAAAGTAAAAATACAAAAAAAAAAAAAAAAAAAAAAAAAAGAAAAGAAATACAGGGCCCATTTGGTACTGATTCTGTTTTCTGTTTCCTGATTTTCTTACTTTCTTCCCTACCTGTTTTGTGATTTTCATTCTTTAGCCCTCATTTCCTCCATAACTAGCAGAATACCAAATGCCTTTTTCATAATTTCTTTGGCGTTTCTCTCTCTCTCTCTCTCTCTCTCTCTCTCTCTCTCTCTCTCTCTCTCTATATATATATATATATATATATATATTCTAAAAACAGAAACATGCTTTACAAAGCACATCCAAATGGTTTGCAAATGTAACAAAATCCATGACATTTTTGAAATCAACCTCTCATGTAGTCAAACAAACTAGTGAAACAATATCCATTCATCATAATAACAACCAGCATTAGAACACATCCAAACCATAACATCACATACATATGCATATAGAACAAGCTCTCAGATGGTGAATGTAGAAAGATGCGTATAATCATTTATATATGTATCAATGTATGTATCAATATATATGTATATGTGTATATCAGTATACGTATATGAACAAAAAAGAAGCTCTTACAGAAGCTGGTTTTGGTGAACCGCGAACGAAAGAAGCGAGGGACAGGGCAATATCAGAAGCTGGTTTTCTAGAAGATCATTGACTTTAGACATATTTAATTAATCTTCGCTTATGTGAGGAGCCTGCAGTTTTTTCAAAACACATAAACTGCTTTTTAAAAGCATGTTAGGACAACATCCGCAGCAGTTTTTTAAAAGGTCCGACTAAGAAAGAAATTAAATAAATTACAGCAAATTCCGTCAATGGGCTCTTTGCCAAAATTCCATCAATGGACTTGATTTATTTACTGTAATGGACCTATGTTGGCAAAAATACCCTTATCAGCCAATTATATTTACTACAATATCATTTTAACGGTCAAAATTTTAATATTTTTTTTCCCAAAAGTTTATTAATAATTCCTAATTCTGCATATAATTCCTACAATATGCAATAATTTTCACATAAATATGTAATTTCCAATAGAACATATAATCTCCAATCCCTGATTTAACAAAAAAAAAAAAAAAATCCTCAAGTTTACTAACCACAATTTCTATCAAAAAATATTGCATTAATTACACATCATATTAGATAATTAAAATTCCAATAAAATCTCCAACGATCACTTCATATCTACTTTTTCTTCTTACCAAAATTTTAAATACGTTTATAGAGTAATCTTCTTATGAGGACATGACTTTTTAGTCAACGTAAGATGGAAATTTTGGAAAACCGACCGTTATATTAGATATTCTTACAATGTATGTCATGCATGCCAAAAATCACAGTAATCTAACAGTCGGTTTCTAAAATACAAAATATGCAAAACTATGACCATTGGATACTGTCATGGTTTTTCATAATCTGTATTCTAGAAACTGATTGTGAGATCACTGTAATTTTTAGCACCTTATGCAAAGTTGTGTAAGGTCGCCTCCATATAGTTAATTTTAGATGATAGTTCGTGAAACTGACCGTTGGATTAGATGCCCATTTTCTGTATGTCATGCCTGCAAAAAATCACAGTGATTCGACAGTTGATTTTTGAAAAATGTCATTGTGAAAATATGCAACTTATTTGTTCTTCAAAATATCACCATTTTTTTAACGTCCGTTTTTTCATAACCAACCGTCGGATCACTGTGATTTTTTGCAGGCATGACATACAGAAAATAGGCATCTAATCCAATGGTTAGTTTTACGAACTGTCATCTAAAATTGGCTATATGAAGGCGATCTTACGCAACTTTGCATAAGGCCGGCCTCATAGTAGCATTTCTATATATATATATATATATAGAGAGAGAGAGAGAGAGAGAGAAAGAGAAATGCTCTTATCAGCAAATGCTGATAATAGCTTAAAGTCAGCAAAGAATGTGGGTCGTCCGA
>JAESVK010000645.1:2008828-2022156 GCA_017140935.1 Hamamelis virginiana | reverse complement strand
ATACAGACTATGAAAACTTATGATAATATCTAACGGTCACAGTTTTTCACCGTCTGTATTTTCAAAACCGACTGTTAGATCACTGTTATTTTTGGCATGCATGGCATATATTGGAAGAATATCTAATCCAACGCGGTCGGTTTTCCAAAATTAATATCTTACATTGACTAAAAAGCCAAGTCCTCATGTAAGGAAGTCCTCATAAGAAAATTACTCTCTCTCTCTCTCTCTATATATATATATATATATATAAGAAGATGTGACTATTCATATGATGATTGATGATTGGGGATTACGTGATCAACCGATTGGGATTTTGTGTTCAAAACCGGGTCCATTAATATTTTATTATTTTTATTTTTATTTTAAATCATAATTGTTGTAACTGTACGTTAGTTGAGGTAGCAAAGTATGCCCAGCCCCTCTCTCCTTTCTCGTTGGCTAAATTTGCCTATTCATTTGAAAATTTTGCAAAATGGCACTTGTGGTTATGTAGAGCTGTGGTCCTGTGGAGTGGCATTTTTTTTGTTCGGACGTATTATTTTTGCCGTTGGAGATGCTCTTATGGGATTTCAACATCAACATTCACTCCTCAATGCTAAATGTACTTGTCAGCATGTTTCACCCCAGGGAAAAGGGAAAATGCTTTTGTGTAAGCTACCACAACCTGCATTTTGTGTAAACATGAATGGTGAATTTTTTGAGATTGAAAGGGGAACCTTTTCATATATATATATAGTTACATTACATTTGGACCAAGAAGTGGAATACCACACCTGAGCTAGCTAGGGGGTACTGAAAATACCATTAGATCTATCCAAACATGCCCTATAACTCTATAAGAAAGCAATACAAGTTGGTTGATCCATCACACTATATGTTGCAGGCTTCTAACTTCATCAAAGAGACAGAGAGAAAAGCTTTCCATGGGACCATATTTTCAACTATATAACACTGAATTGAATTATTCACCTTGCTGTTTTGCGGTCCCCTGGCCTGGTCCTTTAACTGGTAACATGAAGATTGCCATTAGAATGTGCATGTAACTGCAATTCTACGTCTTTCTCCTCTTCCTTCTCACCTTTTGTCTCTTCAAAAATGTTCGTCCGCTTCATCTCCTTATCCTTCCCCCAGATAACGGCATAAAGTCCCACAACAATCAAAACAGACCCTATAACCCTGGACATAACAACATAAACTACTAATTCAAATTTGCTTACTCCATGTTTATAACTCAAATGTGCGTAATAACTTGGCACAGACTTGAAAATTTCCAAATTGACTCAATAGCTCAATACAAACTTGAATACACATATATGATTTTATCTTGCGATTTTTAAGTACTAGAAAAAATGCGAGTTGGTCCAAAGACTCGGCCTAATCTTGGACTGGACTCGACAGAGTTAACAGTTTTATGAGTTTGAAACATTGCAGTCAATTATAGAATTCTTATAATTGTACTTAATTTCTTCTATTGTCCTTTAAAACTAATAAAGTTGATTTGGAAAATTGGTTGAGTTTTAATTGAGTAACTCAACAGAATTAAGAGTGTTTTAGAACAATGCTAGAAGGTAGAAGGCTCAAATAAAAATAATTTAGGAAAAAAAAAAAAAAGAAGAGTGAATTGAATACGCACGTTCCAGCATATAGTTTCTCTCGTAGTAAGGCCCAACTGAGAACGGCTACAATAATGAGCAACAAGGGATTGAACACTGAGGCATAGAGAGGGCCTTTCCTTTGGATGCACCAAGATGTGACGGAAAACGCTATTGCAGAACACACAAGTCCCTGATATTATAAGTGTCAGTATTTCTGTTAGTATTTTGCTACATATGACTTCATGCTTAATTTAATGTTAATGAAGCATACCGAGTAAATGGTTGCAATAAGCCTTATGCTAGAACTTAATGACCATGCAGAAATATTGCGTTCAACGAACATGCCAACAACACCACACTCAATGCTGGCCATAAAACACATCAATGCAGAACTCGTATAAGGAGCTGCAAACTTCTCGCTCATTTTTGCCTGAAATTATTGAACAATATAGAAACCATGGATATATAAACTAAGCGTGCCATCCCATATATCAGAGCATTTTAGAGAAACAGAAATGGGTACTTACTTGGATTATGAAGAAAGCTGCCCAAGTGATGCAGCTAACAATTAGAAGAAAGGGGCCCAAGACAAAGTTCGATTCTTGGCTGCTGGAATTCTGCTTTCTCAATTCTTCTGTGTATTTCCAGTGAATGCTTGGTTCACCTATATTGATAGAGCGGCCGTGGTAAAATGACAGTAACATAGCCCCTCCTACACACATTATTGTCCCAAGCACCTTAGCTTGCCCTGACTTTCTTGCGATTCCCACATTTTCCAGTCTACCAAACATATAGAAACAGAAAATAAAAAACGAAGAATGTGTGAAAACTAAAGTGGCTTGGCCTTAATGTAATGGGGTTAATAAGTACTTCACCATTTGAATAATTTCTCTAAAAAAACTAGGAAATAAAAAAAGAAAATTAATGCCTATACCTGAAAGGGACTGCCATGATAAAAGTAACTGCTGGGCTTAGATTGGTTATTGCACATGCAATTGTTGGAGTGGAATGCTTTAGCCCAATAAAATACGTGATTTGGTTCAAGGTTGCCCTGCATTTTTGAACCCAAGTTTGATAATTAAACTATAACCTTGAAGGTAAAAAAATACTTAAATAAGGTTTTGTTTGGTAAGGATTTTTGGAGTACTTTTCTTGCTCTTTTAAAGCAAAAAATTCAAAGCATATTTTGCTTTCAAGGAAATAAAACTAATTCCAAAATGTCAACCAAGTAATGCTTAAGTTACTGAAACAAACTAAAAAAAAGCAAAGATTATTGCTACTTTTCCGTGTGAGCTGGGCGAAAAAAGTATATAGATCTTAACTATTGATGCATGATGGTAGGTACTCCATCTGAGGTTCACGTAAGGTAATAACTACTAAACTTTTTTCACATTCTAGACCACCATTTGGCACTGAAGACTTACCCAAAAATGGAACATAGGAAGATTTGGAATAGAATACCCCATGTGATCTTGGGTCTCGTCTTCCTATACAAAGATAATGAGAAATTAACCAAACATTTATGAAAGTGGAAAAATATTTTTAAAAAACTTTATCGAAGATGTTTTCTAATAACTAAGAGTATTTCCATTAACAAAACTTCCAAACAAAGCTTCTATTAACAAAGCTTCTGATGTGAATAGAATTATTAGTCTTAGTTCTAGCATATATATATATATATATATATATATATATATATATATATATGTCTTTAAAGGAACATCTAGATTATTTTGAGTTAACATGGCCATAACATCCTGTAAAAATCTCAAAATTCACATGGCAAGATAAATAATCTCCATCTGCATCATAAAACAGAAGTGTACGAGTCCATGCCCCGAATATCCAGAAAAGTTAGGGACTTACAAATGCATGATTCCTAAGTAATAGATCAAATGACAAAAGACTGAAATGAAAAAGAAATCTAGTCATCCAAAGTGATATGTGCAATTTTAGACTATTGGGAAATTTAACAAATATCCAAATGAGAAACCAGGTTAGAAGAGTTAGAAAGCATTAGGAGACAGATTCTAAATGCAAGGGTATTTACCAACATCACTGTTTTAAAGCTTCTATTTGGATCTCAGAAAGAGCAAGGGAAAGGAAAAAGGAAAGCTTAAAAATATTGATGCAGAGAGGAATCCATTGGAATATAATATTTAGCGATTTCCTTTCCTTTCCTTTCCCTTGCTCTTTTCAAGATCCAAATAGAGTCTAAATATTATGGAAATTTCTCACTAGAAACAAGTTTTCCTAAAACATTCTAAAAGCTCTCTGCAGTTACAAAAGAAGGATTATTGCATAATGGAAACAGAGTTCTTGCTAATTCTGTTCTACAAATGCAATTAAAGGAAAGCCCCTAGAAAGCCCACCTGGCAACCTCTGACTTCTCGCGAATCTAGTGTATGCCACATCACAATAGCAACGCATCCGTCCACGCCTTGACGTGGCACAAAACGATGAAAGGTAGGCCTACTACTAAGTACTCTCAGAATGTCTGAATCCTAAACTTAACTTTGGTCAAATTAAATGATTTTGAGTTCTACACATTCCGAATAAATTTGAGTTTTATTCGATTTTAGTACTTAATCTAGGAGGATTTTGTTCATGTTCCACGAAAAATCAGGTAGCACGGCATCTTCAAATCATTAATATGAGAATTTCACGTTTGTCGCTTAGCTAATAAAGTTAAAACATGTGTTCTCAAGAAAAATCATTAAAAATCACAGAATTAAGGCATTTTTCTAACGGAAACAACAATAAGTACGAGGTTTGGATGATCGAAAACTTCAGTTAATATACCTTTTAAGGAAAATCTGCCATTTAAGCTAAGACAGTAAAATCAAGCAGTCTGAAAATTTTCTTATATATGATAAACCAATGATAGATTCACAATTAAGCAGTCTTAAGAGGCTGACACACAACAGTGAGAAAAATGAATGGCATGGAAACAGCTCTAGGCCATGCATGGAATAGTGGTGCAAAGGGAAGTAACAAAGGACACAGCAACCATGCAATACAGCTGCTCCTGTATGCATTGGTACTGTTGAATCAAATATAAATTCTTTCAATAATCAGTGTAACTCTTAGGATACCCAACATTTCCAAAATCTGCTTGATTGATTGCAGTTCAGAAAAGACAGGTTTGTTTAGGAAAAAATTGATAAACTTAACTCAATTGAGCCAAATAGTGATACTAGGAGTCAAGAATCTGGTTTCTTTCCTTGTCCTACATTTTCTTAGCAATCCAACAGATCCTAAAGATAAATTATGTAAATTTGAATTAAATAAATACTCTTTCCACTTGAAAAGATTCAAGAAATTCATTGAATTCCCATATCTTATATGATAAATTAAGCCCCATTAACTCCAATGAAAGTAAACAATTACCCATAACCCATTTCTGCAACTCTATACACACACACACACACACACACACACACAAACAACTACTTGAAAATTGAAATGATATTGAATATACTATACATTCATACATACATACACACACACACACACACAAATATTTATGTAATTGCGTGTGTTCCTGTGTGTGATATGTTGCTAAGTAAAGGAATTTAATGAAGTAGAGTTCTTTGTTTGAAGTTCTTGAACATTAATTAATTACCTCTCCAAGAAATAAGCAAAGGGGATGATTGCGAGTGTGGCAAAGATTTGACGATAAACAACAAGAACGAATGGGTGCATGCCAGAATCCATGGCAAGCTTAGAAGTAATGTTCATTCCTGCATATCCAAACTGCAAAAGAACCATGGCCAAGAAAGGCAAGTGCTCACCCACCATTTTAATTTCTTGGCCTAGCTACCTTATACCTTCAATTAATGTACTAGCTAGTACTAGTGTATATATATATATATTCTCTCAGATTAGATATATATAGAGAGAGAGAATAGAGAGAGAGGGAGGGAGAGAGATAGAAAGAGAGAGATATGAAGAGAGAATGAGAGATGAGAGGGTGCATGTATATATATATAGATATATATAGAGGAGGAGAAGGTAGCAACAGAAAGTTCAAGAAATGGTGTGAATAAAAAGAGGAATAACCGCCAAGATTTCTTGCACCACCTGGGCGTCTGCATGGGAGTATGGGACAAAGCTTGCCACCACTTCATAATTAAAGCTACTTTCAGTTTATGGTATGGTTTTTGCCAGCTTTGGCTACATGCACCTTCACTAACTTCTAATAATGAAATTGCAATTTGCAGGATCACCCCCCTTAAAGCAAGATTTTGGGTCCCACACTTGTTGTGGTGGGCCCTCATCTGGTGTCCGTTAGATATATTTCTGTAACATATGTATTAGCTAGGGTTTAGAGCTGATGATTACAAGCTAGTTCAAAACTGATCAAATTGGAATATTGTTGGTTTCTTTCCTATAAAACTTACCTCATCAATATCAGTAATAGCATTTCCACCCCATTTATATTTCAATTTACAACCACATATTATAATTAATTTTAAAAAATACAAGTATAAATATATAAGCATGTCCACGTATACATGTATTTATATTCGCACATATATATAAACGTGCATAAATAAATATATAGACATGTATCTGCAAGAATGTACGTAAGTATGAGAATTCATGCACGTTCAAAGGCGAGTAAGAATTAAAAAAAAAATCTCCTCTTCATTCGTGAAAAGACAAGTAGATCTCTTTTTTCGGATATGCCAGTTGACTGTCACGTTACAATATTACAACAATAACGATAGTTGATATCGAGTCATTATGTCTATCAAATTAACAAAAATTATTAAAATGTATTAAATAAATTACACTTATTTCCTTTTTAGTTTCTGCCAATTATTAAAAAAAATGTAAACAAAGATAAAAATATATGTTAAAAATTGAAGGATGTATATCTACAACGACTATAATTATTAAAAATTATAAATATTTTTCAAATTTTATTTACCCACATATGTTTTTTGAGATGTGAGGGCACAATAAGTGCCATATTAATATATATTTTTTTTAGAAAAAAGTTGGTAGTAATATTTGTACCTCTTGATTTAGGAGATGATGCATGTTAGTTAAATACTTAAATAAAATGGTAGGTCCTAATCATTTTTATGTGGAAGGAGCAGCAGGTCCGGGGATCGGTTTAAAGTATGTTATTTGGGTACGTGGGAAACAACTGGAAAGCCCAACTCATTTGCCTCTCCATGTAGCAGCACGCTTTCAATGCCACCATGTGGTAAATTCTTGGACGCAACCTCTCTGTTAATTAGACGTGTTTTAAAAGGAAGGTTGGAGAACTTATCTGCTGACTAATTGTTACATACGTAGTTGGAGAACTTATCTGCTGACTAATTGTTACATACGTACCTCTTTAATCAGGGAAAATTGACCAAAGGTCCTCCTTTATAAGAATTCTCATACAAAAAGTTCTTTTAAGGGTTCTTTTTGTCAAAAATCATTTTACCATGACTTGGATAAAAATATCCCTCCTTCCTAACTATTTTTATCGCCACCTACACCCCAACCTCCGGGTTCACTACGCCGGAATCCCGGATTCATTACGCTAGGTCCGCGGTTCACTACACCGGAACCCCAATTCTCTAGCCGGAAAACTCGTTTCACTACACTGGAAATTGATTTTATATGCCGGAAATTGATTTCACTATGCTAAAAAATGCATTTCACTATGCCAAAATATATTTCTTATGCCAAAAAATGTATTTCACTACGCCGGAAACACGTTTCACTATATTATAAATGCATTTCTGAACAACCAAAAAAAAAAATCTATTTCTTTTTCCTACATTTTCCCAACAACCAAACAAAAATTAATCCACGAAAAAATAAGAAAAAAGCAGCTATTGAAATCCACAACAAAAAATTAGTCCAAAACAAAAAAAAAATCTCAACAAATTCTTTCTGTTTCTCTCTACTCTTCATCTCAACAGATTCCTCTTTCTCTCTCTCAATTCTGTTACAACATCGAGCTTGAGAAACCTTCACCATCCTATCTCTTGCTCCGTTTCATTCTCTCCGGTTACAAATTGGCTAACAGTAGATTTGGAGACAGCCTCACTCCTTGCATACATTTTTTTTTTTGGTTTACTTTTCGGAGAGGGAGTTTTAAAGAGAGATTAAACCAGGATGGTGTCACGAACATTTGGAATTCTCAAGCTCGGGTGATTTTAATGGAGATCTTAAGCTTCTTGTAGATGTTACAGCAAGAATCTACCGTCAGCGTGTTTTCATGGAAGACTACTTCCCAGTGTCTTCTACAAGGCTTAGTCCTCTGGCACAGTGAACTGCGCAACTTCAGCGACCTCGCAGCTACAGTCAACGAAGATCAGGTGGACTAGCTGGTGCGTTTGCAGATCTCAACTCTGGTGCTCTCCAACGAGCTTCTGATCTGAACTTCAGTGCCCTGTAAACATGCCGATGGTAGAGGTTCTACTTTACGACCGGCAACCCTATCCTCCCACAGACAACAACATTGATCAACGGTGGAATTTTGACATTTCTTCTATTCAACCTGACCTAAACGGAAGTGTTAGCCTTATGGCTTCCACCCTTGTTGGTTGATTTCGATGATAACAATCATTGTTTTGTGATTCTATTTGATTTGCATCTTGTGTATATTTGCAAGCATGAATTGTGGTAAATTTCATCATGATGTTTGTATCTTTGTATCATGGACTTATTCTTGCATCATGGATTTGTTTTACCTAAAATATGCATATGCTTCTTTAGTAATATTGAATATCATTCTATGCATATATACATATTGTTAGGGGGAGCCACAAATCCTTGTTTATTTATTTATTCTATATTCAAATTGTGCTCAATGTTTATTATCAACAAAAAGGGGGAGATTGTTAGCCTTATGATTTCAATCCAACTTTGTTAAATAATTTTGATGATAACAAACATTGTTCTATGTATATTTAATTATGCATATGAATACTTTGTTATACACTCTTTATAATTGTCAAACTTTATAGAGTGTTTATTTGGCTAACCTTGCTGAATATTTGGTTGTCATTATTTGATAATTGACATTATCGTATGATTCTTATATATATTGTCAATATTATTCATACTTGTAAGAATCAATATTTAAGCTATTCAATGTAGAAGATTAATCAACATTGCTTGAAGCACCCATGAAGCTTATGCAATCTAACTGTACCTTATGTGAATATGAATAGTTATATATTCACTAAGGACCATGAAGAGAGTCATTCAAAGACGAAGTCTTGCTCAAGCCAATGATGAAGCCAATCTCAAGCCTAGCACAAGATTTGAAGCTTTATTCATGATTACCTTGTTTTTATCTTGTGTGAGTGATTAGGACTTAAATATGTAAAACTCTCAATTAGGATTGAACTACATTGGCTTAAAAAACCTTGATCTCTTAGACCTTGTTTTAACTTGGGAAAATCATTATGATTGGTCAAAAATGTTTTAAAGCTTAGTATGCTATTTTGAAATCAATTTCTAGCCTAAGGTTCATGAAAAATGCATTATGGCCTAACCTAGTCGACTAAGCCATCCTGGATAGTCAACTAAGACAATTAGCAGTAAGCATGTTTTATGAAATCCTTAGCTAGTCGACTAACCCCTTGGTACTAATCGACTAATCGTGCCCAGAATTTCAATTGCTTTGATTTTCATTCCTCTAGTCGACTAATCCATTGACCCAGTCGACTAATCGACTCCTGATTCTTTTTCATAGTGTATTTAAAATACTCTAGTCGACTAACTTATTAGTCCTAATAAACTAAGTATGCTCTGCAACAAATAACGGCTAGTTTTTGCAAACCAAACGGCTATATTTTTGTCCCAATAGCTATATTTGCTTGAGAGCTTATAAATACCATTTGATTGAGTCTTGGATGACTAAAGAATCATATTGAATCATATTGAAACACACTCAAACTCAAATCATCTTGTTTACATCATATTTGTGTGATTCACCTCAAAAGAATCATTCTCTCTTAAGCCAATACTAGTTCACATTGAGAGATATTAGTAAGAGCTCATATTTGTACTTTTTTACTCTTGAAGGAGTTATTCTTTGTACACAGAAATCTTGTATAATCACTTGTGAGATTTAAGTTTTTTGTGAAACTCTTGTGGATGAGAATCAACCACCTTTTAAAGTAGATTGTGGGTGAGTGTCTTCCACCTTTGAAAGAAGATTATTGTAAAGGTTTCTTTACCTTGAAGGAGTGATCCTTAGTGGATTGTGGAATCTTCAAGACGGAGATCTTGAGGCGTGGATGTAGGCGGAGACCGAACCACGTTAAATCCTTGTGTTTGAATCTCTCTAACTCTTCTCTTGCATTTCAATTTATACTTGCCATATTAATTGTTGAAGTTGTGATTCAAACTTGCTTTCCCATTTCCAATTAAGTTTATTAACCTGTTTATCTTCCGTTAAATTTAATTGGACCATAATTTTATTTGGTAACTATGTTTAAAGTTTGCCTATACTCTATTCAACTCCCCTTCTAGAGTAAATTTTGGGCCAACAATAAGCAAAACAAATAATTGATCCACTGCAAACCAGTTCCCTAGAGAAGAACCTCATTTTCGGATTAGAGCATCCCGACAACGAAGTTCACTATGCTGGCGAGGAAGAGTGCGATCAGAAGGTGATCGGGGAAGATGAACCAACAACTACCACTGCCAAACCCATTGTCGATCCAGATCGGAGAAGCTCCACTAGAGTCGCGCCTTTATCTTTCCTTTCCCTCCTGCATTAGGTGTCGGCACCGTCATTATCGAGTCTCACCAGAGGGACGCCAGCATGAAGTCACCAGAAAAGTGAAAGAAGATTATTGTTTTAGCAGATTGTGGGCTACTTGGTTGGTAATTTTTGGTTTGGATATTATGGGGGCAAATTTGTCCCTATGAAAAATACATTTTGTAAAAAATAGACTTTATGCATTAAAACTCTTCTAAGTAAGACTTTAGCCATTAAAAATCCTAAATGAAGACTTTATGCAAGAGAGGTCCCTAAAATGGAACTTTTGGCTAAATTTCCCTTAATTTTATGGTATTGAAAGAATTTTGGTCTAATAAAGTGGGTGCACTTTCTTTATTTAATAGAAAGAATTTTTGGGCTAGAGACTCGTAACAAATAATAATATCCTAGCATCAATCGAATTCCCTCATATGTAACCAAAATAATTATAATAATAATAATATCATAGCATCAATCGAATTCCCTCCAATGTAACCAAAATAATAATAATAATAATAATATAGCATATTTGGTTCCTAATTCAGTATCATACTTGAATTAAAAGACATGCCCTTGTATGCATGTCTCGGTGTAAAATTGGATTAAAAGACATACCCACGCATGTATATCTCAATGCAAAACGAGCAACAAGAAAATTCTTTTTCAATCCTTGTATTCGTCTATTGAATCTCCCTAAAAAATCATACTAGGAGAATTGATTTTGGGTCAGGAGTAAAAAGTAGAGGTTATGGTTCACCACTATTTCGTAGGTTGAAGGAGATGCCTATGGATTGCTTATAGTGGATGCTAGAGGCAATCCAAAAATGCTTCAATAATGTCAAGGACGTAGCCAGGATTTTACATGAGTGGGGGCTGGTGTATCAACTAAAATTTTTTCGTGAAAATCCAAAATAGTATCCATATAGTATTAACAAAACATCAACAACTGAAAATATACAAAATATTCAATCAAAAGAAAAAAACAAAATAATCTCACTTAATACATTACAATGCATTTTTCAAAGAAAATAAAAGTCGGCGCGTTTTCACATTATTGAAATCATCTATAATTGAATCCGTACTAAACGACTGAGTAATTTCCCTTTCAATGTACAAAAGCATGGAGTCTGTTAAAAAATCGTCTTCCATTTTGTTGCAAAACCTAGTTTTGACGATATTCATAGCTGAAAATGTTCGCTCTGTAGTTGCAGTAGAAACTGGAAGAGTAAGTACAAGAATAACCAGTCTAAAAATAAGTTGGTAGGCTATTGATTTTCTTGTCCTCACCAGCCATTGACACAATTCAGAAATGCTTGACTTGGGCTGATTTATATTTATTTGTTGCTGCTGTTGTTGTGATTTGGGCTGATTTATTGGGATGATTTTGACTGAGTTGTATATTTTTATTTTTTATTTTTGGATTTGGGCTGATTTGTTGGGATAATTTTGTCAATTTTTTTTTTTTGGGGGCTAATTTCTGTTGGAAGGGGCCAAAAACTGTGTTAGTAGGGGACCAAAAATTATTTGAGTGGGGGCCAATTAATTTTTTATACCTACTCTAACCTTCTTTTTTTAGAGCTAGCGGGGGCCATGGCCCCCTTTGGTCCCCAAGTGGCTCCGTCTCTGAATAATGTGAATATTGCCCTTAGAAATGGTGGGTACGTTGCCTTTACAGAAGGGTAAACTCGAAAAGAAATTTTATTAATGTGGTACCACTAATAAAATGGGTTGTATATAGGTCCAAAATAAACAAGACATTTCACAAGTATATTCGATGAACCAAAAGCAAACACACTCGATATATTCTATTCCTTAAAATCCAACATAGTTGTTCCATTTTCTTAGACCGAACAAATATGATGCATTCAATTTTCTTTGGATTAAACATATCATATATATTTGGCACTTTATGTCTACATGAACGAACCTGATCTAAAGATAATTATGTAAATATATTTTTTGGACCAAAATACCATTATGTAGATAAAATAATAACCATTTTACCAAGTAAATGGTAAAAAAAAAATCAAAAATTTTATTAACAATTTCCAATATTGCACTGAATCTCCAACTTAATATATAATCCACAATTCCTAGAAATGAACAAAATCCTCAATTTTATTAAGAATCCTCAATGTCCTACTCTAAATCCATCATTACTAGGGGACATGAAATGACATGTGTGAAATTGAGATTGCGGATTCTGTGTAATATTGGAGATTGGGAATTCCGTGTAAACTTGGGGATTGGGTATTATGTACAAAATTAAAAGTCAAAGTCAAATTTTGACCATTTGAAAGATATTTTGGTAAATAAAAAAAAAAAAGTGATAGGTTCATCTTCATAATTATCTTTAGATCAGATTCATTCACGTAATATTTTAAAAATTTAGGATTATTAATGTAAAATGTCCTATCATATTTATTCAATTCTGGCTCACACTAAAGTTCACAATTCTATAATTTAAAAAAAAAAGGTGGAAATCAACTTTTAATCAAAGAAAAGGGTACCATTGGTTTCGTTTTGTGGACTACTACGAAAGTGGGGTTACAGAGAACAAAAATGGAGTATTGAGGAATTAAAATTTCTTGAAGGTTCGGGTGGGGTGTAGCTAGAAGCCTTTATGTACTTAACGCTGAATTTTCACATGAGTAAATTGAATTTGAAATATTAAAATGAGTGAGGTGGAAATCAATTGAGGGTTCGCAATATTCCCCCCAATAGTTTAGGTGGCGCAACTTCCTGTAAATGGAAGTTATTTTTGGAGAAGTGATTCCTAATATGAAATTTTTAAAAAATTATTTAGAAAAAAGAAATTTGGAATGATTCTATTTGCACCCAAAAAAGGACTCGCTACACCCACTTTCTTTTTACACCAACCATTCAATTCAATTCTTAGAAACCTTTACGCTCTCAAAATCATGGACTATCAAGTGATCGTTTGAAAAGATTCTACCAATAAAAAGAATATGGACAGTCAAGTGATCATATGAAAGATTCTA
>JAESVK010000645.1:1983945-2008818 GCA_017140935.1 Hamamelis virginiana | reverse complement strand
CCAATAAAAAGAATATGGACAGTCAAGTGATCATATGAAAGATTCTACCAATAAAAAGATCCATGATTCGGAAGGTGTTAAGGATTCTAAGAATAGGATTTTATGGGAGTGTAAAAAGAAAGTGGGTGTGGAGAGTCTATTTTTGAATGCAAATAGAATCACTCAAAAATTAGTATTTAGAGCATCTCCAATGCAAAGTGAAATTTGGCATCCCAAAAAGCACGAGTTTATGCCAAATTCTAAATCCAAATGGCACTAGCTCATGCCAAATTTGGCTTTATGGCATCAAGCAGTGCCAAATTTGACAAATTTGGCACTGCTTGATGCCATAAAGCCAAATTTGGCATCAGCTAATGCCAAATGGACTTAAAATTTGGCATCAACTAGAGCTTTTTGGGGTGCCAAATTTGACTTTTGCATTGGAGATGCTCTTAGCAAATCCAAATTTTAAAGGTCCATTTGTATCAAAAAGAGTGAGTTATTCTTCCTACAAAAGTCTATTTTCAAAAATAACCTTTTTTTCACTTCTCCCAAATGGACTTTCAAATAAATGACTTTTTATAAAAGTTCATTTACACACAATTGTTCTTCCAAAAGGACTTTTAAGATTATAAAATCCATTCGAGTTTCCCAAAAACTACGCCAAACGGCCACTTATTTCGGATGGTTGGCGGTTGGCAATTGCTAGCTCTAGATCCAACACTGAAAGTTCATTATTGTGAGCATTTTGATGACTATCTGAACACAAAGCTACAATCCAACTTCTCTTAAATATATCAATGGTTTCTCAGTTTCCAAAAAAAATATATATATTACACCCAATTAATCCATAAAGACTGACCCTTAATGCATTAGAACCGTTTGATCAAATTCAATAATCTCGTGCATTCGAAGATCCTGGATAAAATCAATTTCAATTAACATAAATAAATATCAAAAGCCCATGACCAAACTCCAGGAAAAATGTTATCCAACCCTAATCCCATTTCCCACTTCCCACTTCCCAAGCTAGCCACCATGTTTCCAAGCATGGGTGCCATAAATCAGGCCTGTGCTACCGATACAATTTACATTAAAAATCAACTAACAACAATGCTCATCAGTAACATTCGGCAGTTAATAACCTTCACTAAACCGATATATATATTCTGTAATGCAAAAGCATTCATACCGCGCGTTTTATGATAGTGATTGCTATGAAGAGGTATGCAGTAAGGCTTCAAAGAAATTTGACTCAGCAACAATCAGATGGAGTCAGCTGATGACATTGAGGACCATAAGGCAGTTTAAGACAGGATTGATAAAGACAAACTCTAATCTAGTCTCTGAACATTCCCAGTCACTGAGCCTTTCAGTTGATGGTGGCATATACAGAACCTGCATTTAGCATCTCCAACAATTTCAACTTGGTTCCAAGAGTTTCTGAAAGCCCTACAAGTTGCTTCTTGAATATCCCATGTTTCTGTCTGTCCTGCGACTCTTGCCAAAGATTCAGAAATAGGAGTCTTTGACACACCTGAGACAACCATGAGAGCCAACGGTTGCCACCATAATGTCTCGAGCTTCATTACCCCAAACTTGAATCACAGCAGACTTCCACAGAGCAGACCTTTCAACTTATGGGCAGAAGAAATAGAGTTATAAGTTTTACCACCACATGATTTCTTACAAGAATATTTTGCAGCCTGCAAAAAATTAGATGATTTAAGAACAGTATTGCGTGCATGTCTTTAAAAATGCACCATTATTCTTCCTAAGTAAAAATAAAAAGGCCATTGCTCAATAACTGATCCAACAAAGCGAGGTTCTGGGACAATTGAGCTGGATTAGTCCTAACCTGCACATTTGTGCTTAACATACCGAGACTTTTACATATGCACCAGCTAATGGCTCCTATTTCCTAAGTATACAATTCAAACTCTTCAACAGTTCAAATCCAGTACCCATCAAGTTCTCCCCAGTAATTACCCTGAGGCAATTAATGGATCACTAAACAGGACAGGAGAAGTGTAAAGTGAGGTGAGAATCAAACACTAGGATCCCTTCAAGTTGCAAATTAAGCCAAGACCTTAGAAAACTCCTGTTTTGAGAGGCTAAGTATCACACGCTTCTTGTTTCATTATAAGTCTATAACAAAGACCGTGAGGCACTTAGTTTGGGCGACACCAAGTCAGTCAGCCCATTTGTTTTGATTACCTTTAAGCAAACATACCCAACACGATAGCAAGTACGCAACAATAGAAAGTGGCACAATTGAAAGGCAATAGAAAAGCTCTATACATGAACCAACGTGTTACATACTAGAATTAATATAGAGGGGGTGTTACAAGGCAACTCGAGATGTGGGTAGGAAACTTACTTGATTCACCCTCCTCTAAAGAGCATTTAGAACATTTGGCCCTTTAACTTTGTAAAGCGAAGTCCCACATCGCCTAGGTATAAAAGTAATGTATTGTATATAAGCGTGAGGGCTCCCTCACCTCTTGAGCTAGCTTTTGAGGTTGAGTTCTATCCAAGACCGTGTAACAAACTAAAGTAGACATCATTTGGAAACTAAGAAACATATAAGGAAAACAAACGTTACATGAATCGATCCTACTACAAATGACACACTGACTCTAAGTAAGTTACATACTGACAAAAAGTGACAAGGGAGTACGGGACAAGCACAAACAAGTTAGCACATCTCTTCAAAGGCTTGGCTTGTGACACTAAGCGATCTTCAATGCGCAAATCTCTAAACTAAGGGGTGGGGATCATTCCTAGGCCTTGGAGTTATAAGGGATTGCAAACCAAATTTGCAAAAATTCCCTCACACTGCAGCATAATGTTGTCAACTGATCTACCATACCCACAAAGATAGCAATCAACGAAGTCAAAAAAAAATTTGGCTGACTAAGAGAATGTAAATTTCTTAATAACAATATATATATATATATATATATATATATGATTATTTTGAAGTTTAAAGGAAAACCAAAAAACCATTAATGATATTTCTTTATACTGACAAAGAAGATACTCTTGTCAAGTGTACTTGAAAATGTTAAGCCACTACCAGGTGGATTCTTTCCATTGGATTCCTTGATTGGGAAACTCTACTGAGGCAGGCAGTCTGGCCAAGAGGGGCACCTCCAACTTGCAATCTTACATACCTTGGAGACTCTATGCCACCCTAGGCACTAGTTTTTGCCTTTGGTTGGTCTCTCTCTCCTTTTCCTGAGAAGATCATCTCTTTTCATAATCTTCCTCTGTTCAATAAATTTCATTTATAACTGAGTAACGGGTAAAAAAAATGAAGCTATTCCTAACCATTGGGAGAACTTAGGACTGTTTGGAATAGCTTTACCTAAAATCACTTAAGGAACTAAAAACTCCACTCGATCTAAAAAGATGGGTGATAATCACTTCTAGACGACTTGAGGCGTATAAGCTGGTAGGCCAAAAGCTAGGCTCTCTAACTTCTATCACAATCATTTCTAGTATGAAAATTTTGATATGTCAAGAGTAGGTTTAAAGTTGGACATAACTCTAAAGAGATATGTGAAGAGATAGTTCTCTAAAAGTGATTTTTGACAAAGCTAATGCAAACAGGGCCTTATTGTCGTGTCTCTTCATGGGAAAGTTGTTCGATCATGTGAAAATTGTTTCCAAACCCTCTATCAAATGATCTTCATCGAATTTAAAAAATCTTAAACTCACATCCCACTTCACGTTCACCTTCAGAATGCCACAGGCTTACATTCTCGAGGATCCAAAGCAGCAAAACCATCAACAGAAATTTGGCAGCACTTCAACAGAGCATACGAACGTATATCGCTGAACAGAAGTAGTTTGCTGCAACCCAACATACCAAATTGCATGCACCACGAATAAGAAGCTCCAAAGCCTCCAATGTTTTTCTATTTGCTAGTTGAAGCCTCTACGAGTGAAGCCTACATACAGCACAAATTAAATGTTCAGATAATTCTTAAGATACTAATTGAATTCTCCCCATTGCACCAGTTATTTTTACTTCTACTCGTTCCAAGGCTTTCTTCTAGTTAGAATTTCAGGGCATAGTTTTCCTAATTAGATCTATGAAGTGCTTTAAGCCATCAAGCTTTATTCAATACTCAATTGATAGAGCACTCATACAATACGATAAAATAGAACAAAACATTGGTCATCATCTGCTTGTTTGGGAAGCAAACAAATATTTTTCTTGCAACATCATTGGAACAGTGCAAGCTATATATTGTAGCCTAGATTTTTATTTTTGCTTCATTAAAGACAACAGATTCAATGTTCGCACAACTGGCACTTCATATCATTCAATTAAATACAGAATTACACAACTCCATAAGTCCATGGTCTATGATGCATCATGAAAATCCCAAATGAACTGCAGTTACTACCAAAATTAAAATGAGAGAAATCATATAATTGATTGAGCATGTTACCACAAATTTCCAAGCAAGTTAGACTTCAAAGGATAATCAGATTGTGAAGCTAAAGTTTCAGAAGTTAAATGATTGGGTACATAATGAATCTGTGCAATCATCCAAGCCAGTAAGCCACGGAGATTTGAGCATTTCAAAATACTTCCAGAAGAAAAACAATGGAACAAGTCCCTGCTTCAGGAAATATGACACTACAGCAATCACCTTCAGATATCAACATGTGCTCTACTTTTTGGAACCCCCAACCATGTTTTCCATTAAAGGACTTGAACTCGTACTAGTTAGTAATAGGACAGGTAACATTTCATAATACTTTCCATTAGCTATATAATTTGTCAATTATCTGGATGAATCCTGCTCCAATTCCAAGGAAGAAATATTAGGTAAGCAAATTAACCTGGCAATCCCTATTAGCAGATATTCCAGCATCATGATAAAAATTTTGTTCAAGGAACTTGGAAGAGGAAACAATTTGCAAGCTATTTATAGGATAGAAAAAGTGAGTCTTTCTACAAATGTGTGATACCTAACCTAACAAAACTAATAAAGAGATATGTAAAATTGTTCAGAACATAATGCTGCAATATAAAGCCTTCCCTTGATCAGGTTAATCACATAGCTAACATCCTTCTCTTGCACATAAAGATATGGAACTGGTTGAGATCACTTGAGCAAGCAAGCAGATTGCATTAATGATAACAGCCTAACACTCCATCAAATATGTGAAGAGATGGAGCTGAAAAGTGTTTAACCTTAAACTGAATCATTACTCAGTCATCATAATTTTGTAACTATGTTGCATACTTTTATAATAGTATTTCAAAAATTAATCATGCCCTAAGTCCCACTGGCGCAATTGGAGTACTCTACCCAGAATTTTTAATATTTTTTGTCAAAACGTATGTCATAAATATTAAACAAATGTTAATAAACTCAAGCACACCTAAAGACAATTCATAAAATGAAAAAGGCTCTCCTTCATAACTGTTAAATTATTTCCTATGGAAGGCAAAAATAAAAAAGAAAAAGAATAGGAACACAAGAATCGCCTCATTTTACATGTGTGTATAGAAATGATCTAGTCACATATACCTAACTTAGACGAAAGTCAACTAAAAGCTAGGAGGCATTGGATGAGTTACCATGGTTGACTTTCATTTAAGCTGACTTTCAACGCCTCCCAAGTCCCAACTCTTAGCTGACTTTCATCTAAGTCGGGTATACCTGACTAGATCATATATATATATATATATATATATATATATATATATATATATTGTAGAAGAATAGAATTCACTCTATCCCACATCACCTAAATAAAAGGCTTGCTATAGCTTCATATACAAGTATTGGGCCCTCCACCTACAAGCTTAGGCTTTTAGGTTGGAAACTTAACATGGTATCAAAGCATTGATTATCCATGTGACAAGGCCCAAACTGTGAGCTATACATATATAGTTGACTTGGTATGATTTTATCTGTTTCCTTATTTGCTTAGTTTCCTGTATTTAGACTTTCCTTTTATTTGTTTTTGCTAGTCTATAAATTCTAGGGTTGTAATCATATTGTTTTCATGCTTGGAATAAGAGATTAAGGTTTCTCTTAAGATAATTCTCATGGTATCAGAGCCATAGGGCTAGAAAGTGGTTGTTTTCTTTCTCTTGGCAAGTTCTATCTCACCAGACGGATCTTTCTCTCTCCTCTCAGATCTCTCTCTCATGGCAGTTTCCTTCATCTCTCTACGGCTCTCTCTCTCTCTCTCTTATCAGACACGACTCTCTCTCTCTCTCCAGATTTCACGACTTTCTTTCTCTCTCTATTTCTACCATTCGGCAACTACTATTGTTGCCATCCAAGACTCACGGCATCTCTCTACTTCCTCTTTGGATTGTGACAAACTCTCAGTTTGGATTGTGAAAATCTCTCACTTGGACAGCAACCAATCAGTCCTCTTTGGATTATGATAATCTCTCAGCAGAATCCACTTGGACAGCAACCAATCAGTCCTCTATTGTTATTCTCGGTAGTTTGGATCAGCCTTATCCACTTGTCTTTGGAATTCTGGTATTTATTAATTGCTGTCCAAGTTTTTCTTTCTATACAAACTGCTACATTGATGTCCAATCAATCCTCTATTTATTTTGGTTACTATTGGATTATCTTGTTTTGTTTTCTACATTGAATTTTGTGACTAAGTATGGCCGATGAGAAAATTCATATGATTAGCATTCGTTTGAATGAGACCAACTACTCTTATTGGGCCAACGTTATGGAGAATTTTCTTCTTGGTCGTGGATGATGTGGGTATATTGATAAGACTTCTCCAAAACCTATGGATCCCAAAATTGAAGGTTATGCTTTAGCTTTAGCCAAATGGAAGATGAAAAATGCTCAGGTTCTTACTTGGCTTCACAACTCAGTGGAACCCAGTATTGACCAAAAATTTTCAAAGTTTGATATTGCAACTTTGGTTTGGGAATTCCTTAAAAGATCTCTATTTGGAATCGAATTATGTCCGAGAATATAAAAATTGAGGATCACATCCGGACTACTAAACAAGGTGAAAAATCTATCCAAGCATTTTACACTGAAATGACCACCTTTTGGGATCAATTGGCCCTCATGGATCCTCCTGACTTACTGAGTATGGATAGCTATATTCAAAAGAGGGATCGCCAACGTCTCACTCTATTTTTGATTGCTCTTCGCGAGTAGTTTGAACCCCTTAGGGGGCCTATTATGCACCAGGTTCCCCTACCTTCTCTTACTGCGACAGTTAAAGAGCTCAATGCTGAGGAGACTCGTCTCAAGTTATACCAACCGAGTTCCTCTATTGAATCTGTGTTTGTTGCTTCTTCTTCACGAGCTCCATTGCTCCCTACTCCACCTGGTCCTCTTATCAAAGTCACTGGAAAGCCGAAGCCCTAGGTTGCTTATGATGAATGCAGTTTCTATCATCAAAAGGGCCATTGGAAGTATGCTTGTCCTAAGCTTGCCCCCGCAGTGCTTCCCTACTGTTCCATCTAATCGCCCGCAAGCTGCCTTTACTGCCCCACCTGCCAGTACAGTAACCACTTCTCCACTCTCCTCTATGATTGACGAGTTTCAGACTTGGTTGGCATCCCAATCTCAATCTCAGGCCTCAGCTTTGTCTATTCTTCATTCAAATTAAGGTAATTTTGATCCATCAGGTATTGCCTCAACCACTTAGATTTTTTATTTTGGTTCATCCCATCATATGACTCCTCACCTATTTATTCTTAGTCAATGCGTTTCACCTTCTTCACCTATTACTATTGCAACTGCTAATGGATCTCATATGTCAATTCAATTTGTTGGTTCTGTAATTCCTTCATCTTGTTACATGGTCTTGGGTAGAACTCAACCCCAAAAGCTAGCTCAAGAGGTGAGAGTGCCCTCATACTTATATACAGCACATTACTTTCATACCTAGGCGATGTGGGACTTCGCTTCACACCCTCCCTCACATGCAACATGCTCACTCAGCAGCACCTGCCGCGTGCAGGCCAGGGACACGCACCCTACCCATCCCTCGGTATGCCGGCTCTAATACCATGTTATACGGTGATGCAGCGGAATATTGAAGACAGGCTCACCAACAACAAACAACCTTCCAAATCCTTGTTGACGTGCCACAATGACAGTGCCAAGAAAATAGGCAACCAAGTACTCAATCTTCGCATAGAGAAAACTTAAGAAAAAGAGTGAAAAACTCTCAATTAAATTCTTATTAATTCATAAACTATTTTTCCAAGACGGCTACAATCATATTTATACTAAAACAAAGCTTAGAAACCCTAATACTGCTGAAATAAGGAAAAACTAAAATAAAAGGAAATTTGCCAAAAATGGAAATATGCGAAATAAAGTTAAAATCTGCAAATATATTCCCTAAGGATCGCTACGGAATCAATGGTTCGTCAAACCGACTTCTGTAGGGAAAGTAATTGGCAGGCGAAATCCTTCCATAAATAGCAAAATCACTAAATCAGAGACCTAAACGAAGGAATTTGCCCAAAAAGCAACGTACGTCACGGCATTAGCAGTGAGTCATGCTCATCTCGCCGTTTTCATTCAGACTACCAATTTTCATGCAATTCTGTCACCGACGACTTTCGATCCTATTAATCTGTTTTCTGATTTTATCCCAAAATCGCCCCCGAGCCCCAACTCTGCTTGGGCCCCTTTTTCCTGTCCAACTGATCCATAAAGTCTTGGGCCAGAAGCCCAACCCGGTCTGCATCACACGGTCTTGAGTAGAACTCAACCCCAAAAGCTAGCTCAAGAGGTGAGGGTGCCATCACGCTTATATACAGCACATTACTTTCATACCTAGGCAATGTGAGACTTCGCTTCACACATCTATCTCTCAGTTATCTATTCCTGATGTCTTTTATGTCCCTCAATTATCTGTTAGTTTATTGTCTATTAGTCAATTATCTGATTTTGGCTTTGATGTGCTTTTTTCCTCCTCATTGTGTTGTGCGGGATTAGGTATCCAAGAAGCATATTGGGATAGGGCGTAGAGTAGGAGATCTTTATATTTTGGAACGTCTTCAGCTTCCAGTTTCTCGTCATTCATCTGCTCTTTCGTCGTTTTCCTTGAATAATGAGTCATCTCCTTTTTATCTATGGCATTCTAGATTAGGTCATGTTTCTGGTGATAGGTTGAAAAGTTTAGTCCGATCAGGTCAATTGGATTCATTGTCTGTTAAGAATGTTCAAAATTGTAGTGGGTGCAAACTCGCAAAATGAAAGGTTTATCTTTTAATAAAAGTACCTCTATTTCGGGCTCTCCCTTTTCTCTTGTTTATACTAATGTTTGGGGTCCTTCTCCCATTGCAACTAAGGATGGTTCCTTATTATATGTCCCATTTATTGAGGATTACAGCAAATTCTCTAGGGTTTATCTTATGGCTCATAAATATGATTTATTTCATATTTTTAAGAATTTTCATGCTATGGTTGTCAATCAATTCTCTACTTCTATCAAGACTCTTTGGTCTGACTTGGGAGGTGAATACTTCTTAAATGAGTTCACAGACTTTCTTCTAAATCTTGGCATTGCCCATCAATCCTCTTATGCTGATACCCCTGTACAGAATGGTGTTACTGAACGGTGTTACTGAACGGTGTTACTGAACACAAACATCATCACCTTCTTAATACTGCCCGCTCCCTTCTCCTTTTCCTCCTCTGTTCCTTCTTTTTTCTGGGGGGAGGAGGGAAGTTGTTCTTACAGCTGCCTATCTTATTAATCGCATTCCTTCCCCATATCTTTTAGGTCTTTCTCCTTATGAAAAGCTTATTAGTCAATTTCCTAACTATTCTTTACTCAGAGTGTTTGGTTGTGCATGTTTTGTTCTTCTTCCTAAATGTGATCGTACAAAACTTAGTGCTCGCTCTACACTTTGTGTTTACTTGGGATACAGTCTCACTCAAAAAGGCTACTAATGTTATGATCCTATCTCTAAACGTTTGTATGTTTCTCGTCATGTGGTCTTTCTTGAGCGTATTCCTTTCTTGACCATTCCTCCTCGGTTTATTCATGTATCTAAGAAAGACTTAATATCCATTAATCCATTTCCTTCCTCTATTCCTCCGGATGATTTTATTTCTGACTTGAGCCTTCTACTATTCCCACTGTCACCTTTGGTACTCCCCATCCTAAGTTCCCCTCTTTTCCATTAGTGTATTCTAGACGGACTTGCTCTTCTTCTCCTTCTTCTCTGGAAACTAACTCTGATGCTCTACCAATTGTTTCCTTGGATGTTGCTGATCCGCCACTACGACGTTCTACCCGCATTCGTCGTCCTTCAGTAAGAATTGAGTTTTCTAATACTTGTTATTCATTGTCTTATCGTAGTTTTCTTACCTCTCTTCACTCTTATGGAGCCTGAACGTGAGGGGGAGTGTAAAAGAATAGAATCCACTCTATCCCACATCGCCTAAATAAAAGGCTTGCTATAGCTTCATATACCTGAATTGGGCCCTCCACATATAAGCTTAAGCTTTTAGGTTGGATTGGAAACTTAACTTATATATATAAACTCAAGATTAACAATGGTTAGGACATGTGAGCCAAGTTTTTTACGGAAATCAACAGGCAATGGAATTTGTTAGGTTTAGCGAGTACCAATTGAGAAAATGCATTACAATATGAATAACTATAGCCAACTACCTCAATATGTTAAACCATTTTTCCCATATTTTGTTAATGATAAGCAAAATTCTTTACTGCTTGTAACTAGGCTAAAGAGATGCCCAGCTCCGTTTTGGGTATGACAAATTGATGTTATCTACCTTCTTCTACCATTAATAACAGGAGACGTCTAAGAGTTGGTATTTCTAAGTACCTTTTCACCAAGCATTGAGAACTGTCAACTTTCCCACCATTCCAACAAAGACCAATATCTTTTCCCATTCCATTCTCTTTTAGATCCTTTCACCAAATAAATGCCAAGTTCATGAACCCCTTAGGCAATAGTAGTCTGCACATTCTACCTATTTCATTTCAAAAGATCAGTTGCCATCAATATCCAAAACATTGATAATTAAACCCTTTCTTCTGTCTTCTAAGTTTTCCACTTCTTCTGCTGCCAAATAAGGGACGATAATGTTTTTAATATTAGTAGCACGCAGAGTGAGACAAGCATTATTAGGGTTGACATCTCCATGCATGAGCATCTTCCTTTTCCTCCACAAGTTAGAGCTGAGTGAATTACCCAGTGCTTCTTATGCGCAGTCTTGTTACCACCTTCATCTTGTAAAAAATCATGATGATTGGTGTTCTGCATTTTGTAAATGACCTAAAGAGATAGGAATGTGATAGTAAAAAAATAAGCACAAAAAGATTCAACAGTACTATACATTACCATAGTATCTTTGTAGTACTTTTCTTTTCTTTTCCAAATAATATTTATCTTTGAATGATAAATATTTTAGAACTAAAATTGCAACCTATAGTATCATCTATAACATCTTGGTTAGGTCTCTCCCCTTCCTTGTTTTTTAAATAAGTCCTGCTAAACTTCCCTTAAAGCCTACCCAACAGTGAGTTTATATGTAACTTCAAACTGTCAGTTAAAGCTGTGTCTTCACAAAAAGTCATTGTTACAGCATTCTTGCAACTAGAAGGTAGCATGCACTACACGTGTGGAAGCGGTTATCAAGGATTGACACGTGGAAGAGTAAAGAAATATGGATGAAACAATTTTTTCCTTTTCAATTCAAATTAATGCAATATTACTATCCCCTCATTTTATAGTTATAAAATAGTGATAGGGATAATTATAGTATTTAATAGGGAAGAGACCAATTCAGAGATAAAAACCTGTTTGATCTCTCAATTGGTCCCTTATCCAATTAAATGCCTAAATCACCCCTATCACTATTTTATAACTAAAAATTTAACTAGGGTAAAGAGTAATATCAAATTAATTTGAATTGCACCCATTTTCTTTTACCTTTTACATGTCAACTTTTGATAACCGCTCTCAAGCGAGTAGCGCAAACTAACTTTTAGCAATATAGAATAGATATTGATTTGCCCACTTGGAACATCTCCAACCGTAAGTTTTTTTTTATTTAAATTTATAAAATAAAAAAAAAATAAAAAAAAAATGACTACTCCATTTTAGAGTTCCAAAAAAGCATATTTGAGGACTATGCTAACTCTAAAAAAATTTCATTCCAACCAAATTCTAAACACTCTTTCCCTTTAAAATTTGTTATCACCTTTTTTTTTCCACCACATTAATATTTCTCACCTAATATTTGTTACATTAATTAATTCTCACCAAATCATAGCCACCTAATCTTTGTATCACATAATATTTTCCCTATCTAAGTTTTTTCACCAAATATTATCTAATTTATTGTCTACCTATTTGTTTCCACCATCATAATATTTCCCACTCGACTAGAATATATTCTTGCCTAATTATAGCCACCAAAATTTTCCACCTAACTTTTTCACCAAACCATCCACTATCCATATTTTCTAATAAAAGCCGATGCACCACCACCCATTTCATCATCCAATCCTCCAACCAAATTTGTTGAAATTCAATGACATTAATCTTTAAAAATGAGTTTCGAAGCTGGTCCATCTAATATATCTTCTTTTCCATCTTCAAATTCCGATGATTAATATGTTTTCCCTAATCTCCTATTGGAAATGGAAACAAATATTAGAGGCATTTGATGAGGAGGAAGCAACATTAATTCGTCTACATGCTAACAACAACCTACTCATTGCTCAATATGTCAACGAGGAAGAGGACAACCAACCAAATCGTAAAGGCTCAGTTCCTAGACATATAGTGATCAACCGCAGGTGGGAAAACACTCTAATGTAATTTAAGGGCCAACTATTTTGCAGAGAATCCACAGTATAGACGATTTCAAATGGGTCGAAGTTTATTCCTTCCTATTGTCGATAAAGTCAAAGGTCACGACAACTACTATGAGCAGTGGGGGGATAGACTCGATAGACTCTAATTGTCTACTATGCAGGAAATAACAGGATGTGTTCTATATTTTGGCATATGGTGTACTGGCAGATTCTACTACGGGTACGTTAAAATTGGAAGGTCTACAGCAATTGAAAGTATGGAGGGGTTTTGTCCAGTTGTTGCGAAGGTATTTGGCCAGTAATACCTAAGGATGTCTAATGCTAATGATGTTGCAAGGCTACTTCAAATAGGTGAAAAACGTGATTTAGGCGGCAGCAGATTATGATCTTTGGATATGGCATGCACATTTTGGTTTGTCAAGCTCAAACAACAGCATTAATGTGTTAGAGGCATCCCACCTGTCCACGAATCTCACCGAAGGTATAGCTCCTGTGCTCATTATGTTATTAGAGGAAAAGAGTAGACTATCCATGATGGTCTCCTCCACCACAATCTATTCATGATCCTAATAAAAAATTGCAATGAAAAAAAGAGGGATCTAGAACGTGCATTTGAAGTCCAATCACGTTTTGCAATAGTCAGAGGACCAACAGGTTTTTGGAATAAACGTGTATTGCATATTTGCATGACATAATGACTACGTGCATCATAATGCACAACATGATCATTAAGAATGATGTGATGTGCATGCAAATATTGAGGACTTTAATCCCATGCCAGTTCTAGAAGTTGAGATGGTAAAAGAAACTTAGGTAATGAAAATTAGGTGGAAAATATTATGATGGTGGAAAAAATTAGGTAGATAATTGATGTAATACCTGGAGAGAGAAATAAGAGAAGGAGAAGAAGAGAGAAAGAAGAGAATAGATGAAATTTAGGGAGGGAGAGAGAAGATATTAGGGGCAAAGAGAGATGAAATTAGGGGGGAGAGAGAGAGAGGGGGGGAAGAGAGAAGGGAGAGAGAAAAAAAAGATATAGAGAAAATTCTCAAATAATTTTATTCCTCAAAGTCTGATTTGCCTTGAAGGCTACAACCCTAATTGATAAACCAAAATTTAAAACTAAATAGAAAATTAGAAATCTTGCCCTCCAAGTAAAATATACTGCTAAAATAACAATCAATCAATCTAGTCATAAAAAATTGATCGACTGGCCTAAATTAAACTAACCATAATTAATAAAACCTAAACAACTAAAAATAAATATGAAATTTCCATAATCCTACCATATGATTTACATCATTAATCCCTTCACCTCCATTTCTACCATGTTAGATGAAGAGAGGGAGTTATTGGATTGAAGAGGGAAATTCATGGACCGTAACAAAAAAGGAAGTGGAATTGGTGGTTAGACAAAGGAAAAGATGGTGGGTTAAAATTGGGCTTTTATTTTTTACTGTTGTGTCAAAGGTGCTGATGTGGCATTTACACATCATATTGCCACATATCAGTATATCACAGGAGGCTGCAAATGGGAAAATATACAGGAAGAATTGCATTTTCCTTTTAGGATAGAGTATGGTTGGAGGAAAAATTTTACAGTTAGCATCCTTAAGATGCTTTTTTTGGATATCTAAGAGCAACTCCAATGGATGGATTCATTTTTTTAGATCCAAATCCATTTTTTGGATCTGCCACAGTGAAATGCATAGCCATCTGGATCCAAGTGCTCCATTGGTGCATTATCCATTTTTGGCTCCTCTCTCTTTCTCTCTCTTCCCCTAAACCAAGCACAAGTTTCTATGCACTTTTATGTGTCTCAGAGAAAAATTGATCCATCTAAAAATGGAACCAAATTAGGATCAAGTTTTGGATCCAATGCATTTTGCATCCAGTTTTGAATCCACCATTGGAGCACCACTTTTGCATCTAGATGCAGAAAATGAATTTACATCCCCTTTTGAATCCATCATTGGAGATAGCCTGAGAGCATCTTTGACTATTAGCTATTTGTCCATCCATTTTCAAACTTTGGCTAAAGATCCTCAAAAACCCTCCCATGGTTTAGAAATTTGGCCATCTAAAAAATAGCTTAGCTCAAAGTTGAGCCAAATTTAGTTCAACTTTTAGCTTAGCAATTTTTGTCCAACTCACACGAACTGCATGGGGACTAGTACTTGGTTACAAGGGAAGAGAGATAGAAAGAAAGAGCCATTGGAGTAACTCTAGCCAAATGACTAGCTATTTTCATTATAGCAAGTCAAAAAATGACTTTTACCATTGGAGATGCTCTAAAATGGAGGTTTTTTTATTTTTTATTTTTATTTTTTTTTTGGGCTTATGGTTGGAGATGCTAAATGCAGTTATATTAACTCTAAAATCAAGCCAGGAAACAGGAAAAAAAAAAAAAAAGATTAAAAGAAATTAGAATTTTCGAATTGTAGATTTTTATTATTTGGAACCCCTTGAGCAACAAAAGACTCTACTTAATAGAGCCTAAAACTCAAACTGTTTGGCTTACTTTAGGGAAGTTTTCCGTTTTCTTGAAACCAATAAGATTCAAAACTTAATTTTTCTTCTTTTCTTCAGTTTTCTTAGCACCCAAACAGAGGGTAATGCTTCATTTAGTTGCCAAGAAAAAGGTAGATAAAATATAAGAATTAAGACTTTGAATCATTGATTATTGGGCAACTATTTGGCTTAATTAGTGTGTGTTTTCAACTTTTTCTGAATCAGAACATCATAAATTTCAAAACTTTATCATTTATTCTTTTCCTCAATCTTCTCAGAATCTCAGCATCCAAACAGATGGTAATGCTCCATATGGTTTCCGAGAATAAAGGTTGAAAACTGATTTAAACAAGACAAACAACTATTTGGCTCAGTTTCAGTCAGGGATGGCAACAGGGCAGCATAAATGGGTCATCCGCTTGTCCCGCCCCTATTGGGACGGTTTTGGAATGTAGATAAATGGGATTTAGGCAGGGTTGCGAATAAAATTTTAAAACCCATTAAGGTTTGGGATGGGGTTGGGAAATTGTTTTAATACTGCCCCGAACCCTATATATATATATATATATATATATATATATATATATATTAATTATTACAATGCTATTTTGAACCATTTGGTTGTTATTATTGTCTATTTATGAACAATTTAATACCCTTGTCATGTATTTTCAAATTATATTATAATAGACATATGGACTCGAGGAATATTATACTAATTAATGTAGTTTTTTAGGTTGTAAATTATGCTTATACATGGGGATGGGACGGAAACCTCGCCTGTCCCGCCGTGCCCCATTACCAATAAATGGGACGGGACGGGAATGAGATTCCCAAATATAATTGGAATGGGAATGAGAATTTGAGATAGACCCTAATAGGGTTTTGGGATGGGATATTTTCAAACGGGAAGGGGTTGGGATAAGCCCTCCCTTTGCAAACCCGCCCTGTTTGCCATCCCTAGTTTCAGTTGAGTTTCTTTCTTTCTGTCTTTTTGAAGCAAAACAGCATAAATACAAACATTATGTTCTGTGCTTTTCCACAGTTTTCTCAGCATCCAAACAGAGGGTAATGCACTGTTTGGGGTCCGAGAGAAATGGTATGAAAATGATATCTGAACAACAATTTGACTTAATTTAGGTGAGTTTTCAATTTTTCGTTTTTTTTTGTTTTTTCGTTTTTTTGTTTTTTTATTTTTTTTATTGGAGACCAAAACATCATAAAACTCAAAACTTTGGTTATTCTTCCTTCACCCAGTTTTCTCAACATTCAAACAGATGCTAATGCCCCGTTGGGCCACGGAGAATAAAAAGTAAGAAATAAATATAAGAAATTAAATTTTCAAATAATTGAACTTAGAACAAATTTTTGGCCTAATTTGGTGAGTTGTCAAGAAACCAAAAACAACACAAGAACATACAGTTCAGAACTCTATATTTCTTTATTCTTTTTCCTTCGCTTTCTCGGCAACCAAACAGATGAAATGAAAAAAATTATACTTTTTTCTCACCTGGTGAGTCCGAGTGGGGTTAAAGATGGGGAGCTTTCTTTAGTAGAAGATGTGATTTTCCTCTGAATCGCATCGTTGGATCGGTCTGAAATTTCAGATTCTCAGCAACCAAACAGACGTGATCCCTTGTAATGTATCCCATGGGTAAGACCATATTTTGACTTTTACTTGGTTATGAGTTTAGGAAGGGACAAGGTCATGATTTTGATCAACCATCGGCTCAGCGGTTAAGAATCGCGCTTATTTATGATTGGGCTGCAAACGAGCCGACCCACGCCAAGAGTCTTGGGTTGTTCAAGTTTGGTTTAGTCAAAAACTTCATCATTTAAATTTAAGCTAAGCTTTAGCCTAAGTTATACAAGCCGGACTTTGGTATGTTTGAGCTTAGATTATTTATTATCTAACTTGTTCCCGAATTATTAACGAATTGCTTGATTAATTTACAACCTGAAATTACAATAAAAGAAAGTTAAAAATTAATGTAAAAAGTTTAAAAATTTTAAGCCAAAAAAATAAAATCATGAATATGTTCAACTTATTTAAGTCAAAATTATATTTTTTTTATGAGTCTAAACACAAGTTTTTAATGAGCTTGTTCACGAGCCTGCTAACAAGTTTATTTGCGAACACAAACAAGCCGAGCCGAGCCTAGGTGTGCTTGAGATTGGCTTGTTTCTTAAATGAACATAAATTTAAGACTTGGGCTTGACTTATTTACTAAATAAACGAACTCTAACCGAATCTTTATCGAATGCGTTCGTGAGTCGCTCGGCTCATTTGCAGCTCTATGTATGAATCTAGGATAAGATAAGGTCATGATTTTTTATTAATTCACTAGCTCATGCAATGAAGCACCATGCTTATAAAATAAAATTCCTAAAATTAAATCTTTGACATTATAACAATAATAAGTGCGGGTAAACGGTTTGGTTTGAAAGGTTTGGAAGAAAAAATGAGTCAAACTATTTTTAACACTGCTATAATTTAAAACCAAATCCAATCATAATAAAATTCAAAATCAAACCAAGCTGAACCGCACGGTTCAAGTGGTTTGAACAGTCTTTAATTACTCCTGTTACTTATTTGTACTATTATTTAATATTTTAATATTTTGAGAATTTGAGTTCAGTAATTTAGAATTTTCATTTGAATTACAACCTTAGAAGTAACACTAGCAGGGTTGGCCCATAGCATAGGCAACATAGGCCAGTGCCTTGGGCCACCCATTTTTTGCATTTTATTAGGGCCCTAATTACTGAATCCATTTTACTACCCTATACGAAAATTTCAAATTTAAACAAGTAGCAAGTAGCAATCCATGAAGTAGCCCCATATCAAATTTTAAATTTTTTTTATACAATCACTTTAAATAATTCAAAACTTAAAAATAAATTAAATTAAATTTGTGGCTCTCTCATATCTCCCTCATGGCCTCTTATGACATTATTGACATTGAAAATAACTCCCCTTTCTCTCTCTCTCTCCATCCCTCATGGACCTCTTTGATTTAGGGTTTTTATTTTGAGGCTTTAGATTTGCTATATATATGATAGTATAAATTAGTTATTATTATTGACTTATTGTAATATTGGGATTTTTTTATTTAGGATTTTAATTTTATGGTTTTAGGGTTTTAATTTTAAGGCTTTAGGCTTGCTATGTTAATATCAAATAGCATCGGATGAAAGTAAAAATTATAAATGTAAAAAATTCAAAAGAAGTTTTTGATTGATTGAAAATTAAAAAGAAGAGAGATAGGTGGAATTAGACTTCTTTTACAGAGGGGCTAAGCGCCTTAGTTACATCACTTGCTTTACCTTCGCTACATCGTTTGCTTTATCTTCAACCTCTTCCTATTTTTCTCCTCATTTTTTTTCCCTTTCATAGCTATGTTTGGTTTCCAAGAAAATTTGGGAAAAAAATTAATCAATGAATCTTTGGAATTTTTTTCGTGGTGGGAAAAAAAAATAAAAAAATAAAAAAATTGCAATCTATATATAGCAGGGCTCCTTTTTTGGCCCTTGCTTTGGGCTCCCAGAACCTCAGGACCGGCCCTGAACACTAGGATATAGGTGCACGTCCAAGGCAGGAGCTTGCTTTACAAGCTCTCTTCTTTTTGCATAATATAAAGCAAGAATATGTTATCCCAAACTCTCATTATTGCATTAATTGGAATCTCATCTAAATAAAATATGCATCGATCCCTACTAATATATGTAATACTATTAATATTTGTAAACCTTAGGTATTAGGGATAATTTGCCAAAAATCCTAATTTGAAGATGTTTATTGCATAAAGTCCTCCTATAATTTTTTTTTTCTCCAAATGTCCTAACTAGAAAAAGTTTGTTGTCTAAAGTCCTATTTTTTAAAATTTTAATTTCATCAGGGACATAATTGCCCTTGCCTTCCCACAATTTTTTTTCTTTTTCCCGACATGCCGGCATGAAGAAAGCTCAGATTGAGTTCTACTCGGTTGAAGCTAGTTGCAGATTTGAGGTTGATTGGCGATGATGTTGCCCGCGTCTGCAACACCGGCCACAAGCTTGATTGGTGTTGCGAGAATGGCGAAATTTTGTTCAGATTGAGTCTTATCAAATTAGGCAACAAATCTTGCAGGACCTCATTCGTTAAGGGTTTAGAACCAAATCTGCCATTAGGTTATAATGGTCTGATGCATAAACACTTTATCATTCAATCTAAATCTCAAATTTCGTGAAACCGTCACTTGTTACCCAAATTTTTAACAAATAACGAATCTTGAAATGAAATTCGGCTAAATCCTTATAGGGTCCTACATCATGTATCATAATTTATCAAAACTAAAAGAAGACAAAATAACCTCAATAACAAATCATGCAAATCTGCTAACTATTAATCTTCCATTCTTTTATTTCTTTCCGATGCAGAGACTATTGCAATAGAAGTATCTACACCTGCAATTTGTATTCTTTAATTTAATTAACAAAGTTTTTTTTGTTTTTTTTGTAAAAGTTAATTTTTTGTTTGGTTATTGGGAAAATGAGAAAAAAGAATGAATTTTTTTTTATTTTTTTGGGTGTAGTGAAATCGGATTCCGATTTGGTGAAACTCAAGATTCCGGCATAGTGACATGCATTTTCCGGTGTAGTGAAATGCCGAAAATGAGTAATGAAATGCAGTTTCCGGCGTAGTGAAACGCATTTCCGGCGTAGTGAAATGTGTTTTCCGGCGTAGTTAAATCCAAGATCCGGCGTAATGAAATCTGGGATTGGGGGTGGAGGTGATGTTGAAGATTGTTCGGAAGGGGGGTATTTCTGTCCAATTCATGCGAAAAGGATTTTTGGCATAAAAGATCTTTGGGGAGGACTTTAAGCATGAAAAGCTTCTAAAATAGGACCTTTGTCCAATTTCCCTTAGGTATTAACTAGCCACCGCGCACACGCGATGCGTGTGCAACGCGGTGCCATTTAAAATTAAAAAAATTTCAAGTTAATTTATTTATTTAAAAGTGTGTGCATCATAATCTTAAAACTATCTGCTTATATCCATGTTCATTTAATGTAATTCATTAGGACCTTCATATTTCTATTCACCATATTCCAAGACCCACTAATATGTTGTTCATGATAAGATATGATAATCTTCTTAAAATCTGTTTTTTGCTATTTTCTTTTTTATTTTTTAGTGAAAATTACATTATATTAAAAAAAATAGCAACTTTAAATACAGTGAGTATGATCCTAATTGTAAATATTAAAATTGATTAAGTTAAAAATAACAAAGGGAAATTATATAAAATCATCATATAGTACAATTGAAAATTTTTATGAAAATCAAATATTTAAATTTTATTTATGTTATTTTCGGATTTTTGTAGTTTATGTTTTTATTTTATGTTTGTAGCTTTTCATAGGATTGAAATAATCAAATTTGAATCCCTATTGGATACTATAATTGATATAGTGGATTCTAGTATATGTGATTGCAGGAAAAAAAAATATATAGAAGAGAATTATATTATAAATTAAATCAATTTTAGAGATTTCATAATTTACACACTCTCCTAATTTTTAGGAATTCAATCCCTTCTCCAGCATTTTTAATTGTCTTTTAATCAGAAAACATTAGAAAGCCATTAGAAATATATAAAAGGAAAAGGAAAGAAGATATATAGATATAATTTGTAGAAGATGAGTTAAATTTATACTCTAGTATTTGAAGTCCTAAAAGTTAGGAGTATAGGTAGTTTTTGATAATTCAATTATTTTTTGTTGAGGATATGTTCATATCTATATTTCTTATCTTTATATATTTATTATTTTCATTAAAGTTATATTTATTATGATAAAAAAAATTTAATATTTATTATGATAAAAAAAATTTTTAAAAAGAGCCACCAAATATTGGAACAGGTTTGTTTTTTTTTTTTTTTTTTTTTTTGGTACTAATCTTGATTCACGTTTCTTCAAAATTAAAAAGTCAAAAAAAATAAAATAAGAAAACCACCATTTCTAGATATACGTTTCTCCAAAATATTAAAAAAAATTAAGAAAAATAAAAAACTACAAATCTTGCAATACATTTTTTCTATTGTACCTTTCTTAATCTTAGTTGGGATGTTATGGACCTAAAAAAGTTAAAAATTGTGTGTGATATAATTAACTGATTAATTGTGAATATGTAGTTGCAATTAGTTATTTTGAGAGAATCTGTTTGGGTCATACATTAAAAAAATAAATAAAATAAAATAAAATAACTATAGATCTCTAGATAGTGACCCAGATGCTAAATCACTAAGATTGAAAGGTTGTAGAACCAATACTCAGTTTATATTATTTATACTAACTTGTATTAAATAACTAAACATTATCTAAATAATTACACCAGTAAAAAGAAATTAGTTACCAAGAACCATGTTCAGAAACTCACCTATTTTGACTTGCTTGGACCCATCAACAATATACCCATCTACACCACGGACAATATCCCTTTGGAAATACTGGTAAGAGAAAGAGTCAGAATATAAAGTTTAAGAAATAAAAAATAAGGTGAGATTCCACAAAATTGAGAAAATGGTGAGCAACCTTGCCAGCATGGTTGATATGTAAAGCTTCTCAAGTTTTTGGTGCTGGTGAAGTGCTGTCTCTTGCTAGAGCTCTAAATCAGTATGCATATTAATTTATCTTCTAGGGTGGACGAAGAAGGAGGACAAATGGAATTTTCCATTGGATAAATGTATCATATTCCACCATGAACAAAAAAAAAAAAAAAAAAAAAGGAATTACATTATGATTTAATAAATATAAATTATGATTATATGTTACAGTAATATAAAGCCAAAGTCGGAGTTGGTGTCCCCAACTTTTTATACACAAAATGCCCTTTTACATAAAATTGTATTAAACATTCAATTAGAGATTATATATATCATTTTACAAAATCCCATATCTCCTTAGAGTTGGTGTCCTCAACCTTTTATACCCAAAACGCTCTTTACATAAAATTATATTGAATATTGAATGAGAGATTGTATATGTCACTTTACAAAATCTCATATCTCCTTAGTTTTCAAAAACAGCAGTTACCGCTCCAACAACGCCCCTATCTCTCTAAATTTAAGGAATTTCAAAGTCACACAATTTTCTCTTCCTCACCATCAGTTACTTCCTTCTTCATCTCTACTATCCAAATGTTTCTCAACATTTACTCTCTTTTTTAAAAAAAAAAAACCAAAACAAAACATTCTTCAAAGGATTCTTAATTGCAACGATATTTTTATTAAAATATGCCTTCATTGTTCTTTCTTTTGTATCTTAAAATCTGTTATTTGTGTTTTACTCTACTTTTTCTTTTTCCCTCGGTCTCTACATGTGTGTATATTTGCTATAGAGTTTACCAAAAATTATTGTATAGAACAAATGTGTATATATGTGTGTGTGTATGCACACTCAAGAATGTCACTCAATATGATCCCTTTCTCCAAAAGTCAAAGCATTTTCATTTTACTCTTACCCTTAAAAACATTTTATAATTTTACAAAAATCATATTTAATTCTTTTATATTTTATATTTTATATGTTCATATCTATATTTCTTATCTTTATATATTTTTTATTTTCATTAAAGTTATATTTATATTATGATAAAAAAAAATTTTAAAAAAAAGCCACCAAATATTGGTACAGGTTTTTTTCTTTTTTTTTTTTGGTACTAATCTTGATTCACCTTTCTTCAAAATTAAAATGTCAAAAAAATAAAATAAAAAAACCACCATTTCTTGATATACGTTTCTCCAAAATTTTTATTAAAAAAAATTAAGAAAAATAAAAAATAACAAATCTTGCAATACATTTTTTATATTATACCTTTCTTAATCTTAGTTGGGATGTTATGGAACATGAAAAAAAAAAAAAAAAACAAAAGGAATTACATTATGATTTAATAAATATAAATTATGATTATATGTTACATGCAGTAGTTAGTATAGAATACATTATCTAGTAGGTATCTGATTCCATCGTATCATAAAGAAAGAAATAAGGAATTACATTATGATTTCATAAATATAAATTACGGTAATAGGTTATATGTTATAGAGATAGATTATTACAAACCCAAATTTCATTTCCAAAGCGAAAGAGATGTTGGATTTGTGAAAGGAATGTATGATCGAGTGGTTGAACCTGCCATTAGGGAACATAAAGTAGACTACATACAATCATATATGATCAAATATAAACCTCAAAAGATTAAATGAAGCTCAGATTTTTGTACTCACAAATTCTATGTAATCGAGTAAGGGATTTTTTGGAAAAATAATGTGACCATGCCAAGGCCTCCTTCTGGCTTTATAGATAGTATAGATGATTTACTAATTTGATAAATATATTTTTTGTTAATATTTAATAAAGATAAGATTTACTTTTTGAATTTTGAATCATCTTCTCTCTCTCTCTCTCACCTAGACACACTCACACACGTTTTCAATTGGTTCCCTATTCATGTTTGAGTTAAAAAATCCTATCCCCATATTTAAGGAATTGTTTCCATATCCAACAATTAATCCATTTCAATTTAACTTATCATATTCATCTCCTCCCTACAAAAAAAGGTCTTCTACATCACCTTCCCTATTTTTAAATAATACATTTTCTACTTTAAAATTGTTAAATTAAACATAAACGTCAAATTTAAATTTTAGATAAATTTTAGATAAATATAGAAAGATCACGATCATTGCACATATTGCATGCTGAAAAATCAAAATGAATTTGGAAATTTAAAATGTATTTTATTTTATTTTTTTCTAAATTCACACCCACTCTCCTAATTTTTAGAACTTCAAACGTGCACATAACGTACTCCATTATATTTATCTTTTTTTTTTTTTTTTTGAATTCACATTTATAATTTTTTTTTTTGATATTATCATAATCAAATAGGATTACTTATCCGTTATCACTAAATTATCATTTAAGAAAAAAATATAATTTTTTGAATTAAATTATAATTGAGAAGAATCAGGACTTCTAATATTTTTAATTAATTAAACTTCAATTTATTAATTTAATTAATCAAATTAATTATAATATTTTTACTTAAGTAAATTAATTAAAATATTTATACTTATCAGTTAAGTAAATTAATAAAAAAATGATTAGTTATCCGTTATTTAAAATTTTAGTGATCATACCAACTCTCCTAATTTTTAGGCTTATTTTTTTATTGAATTCACATTTATAAAATTTTATCATAATCAAATAGGATAGATAGTATAGATTATTAATTAATTTATTAATAAGGATGATAATGATAATCAATTAATTAATAAGAATTAAGAAGGGTTGTGTAAAACTAAAACCATAAACCATCTTTGATCGATTGGTGCAGAGGAGTGAGGCCGGATTGAGGCATCTTTGGCGAAGAGAAAAGCCCAGTCCAAAACAGGATGCTGATTATTGTTACTTATTCCTATTATTTTATTATTAAATGAAACAAAATTATCAACATTGGCTACAAACTTTTCCTCTTTTCTTCCTTCAAAGATTCCT
>JAESVK010000645.1:1963179-1978945 GCA_017140935.1 Hamamelis virginiana | reverse complement strand
AAAAATGCTAAAGCAATACCAAGTTAGAAATGCCTTATTATAATAGCGCTCACTTGGAGACCCTAATTTTTAAAATAATTTTAGGGGCCCTAGGCAACGACCTTGCTGGCCTATGCCTATCGGCAAGGCCGTCGCCTAAGGCCGGCCTTGATCTAATCCAATGGTTATTTTTGCTTTGTAAATTGGCCCAGACCCATCAACCCGCCCAAACCCGCCCAACATTATTGGGTTTGGATTGGTACAATTTAATAAACGGGTCACCTAATTAAACCCATTTATAATTGGGTTAGATATGGGTAACCCATGGGCACCCATTGAGTACCTAACTAATTAAATCCATTTATATGATTTTTGTTCTTAGGTTTGTGACATGTACCCATTTAATTAGTACCATGTCTTGACTCATGCCCATATATCATGGGTCGACCTGACCCACCAACCCATATATCATGGGTCGACCCGTTTTATTTATTTATTTTTTAAATGCATATACATGCCAATAAAAAAAAAAAAAAAACTTAAAATAAAATTACAACATTTAACAATAAAACTTAACTTGTCATATATATACAAATCTCGATTGAGATCTCTCTCTTCATGTGTCGACCCGTTTTTTTTTTTTAAATAATAATGCATATGCATGCCAACAAATAAAATAAAATTGCCACATTTAACAACAAAATTTAACATGCCATATATATACAAATTTCGTTCGAGATATCTCTTCATGGGTCGACCCGACCCACCAACCCATGGGTCGACCCATTTTTATTTTATTTTATTTTAAAATTGCCGCATTTAACAACAAAATTTAACATGTCAAAAAACCTTCAATTTTATATATTTTGACATTCTGCGCTTTTGTAGGGTTAGTTACAGAATATATTTTAAAAAATCGACCGTTGGATAAAATACTTATCTTATGAATGTCATGCCTACCAAAAATGAGGATGATCCAATGGTTGGTTTCTGAAAAAAATGACTGCAATATTGCGACATTTTGAATAACTGTAAGAATGCAGTTTTTGTTGAAAATTTAAATATGATATGTTAAATTTTGTTGTTAAATGTGGCAATTTTATTTTATTTTGTTGGCATGTATATGCGGTAAAAAAATAATAATAATAACGGGTCGACCCATGATATATGGGTCGGCGGATCGGGTCGACTCTATCCATGAAGAAAGATCTCGAACGAGATTTGTATATATATATATATGGCATGTTAAATTTTGTTGTTAAATGTTGGCAATTTTATTTTATTTTGTTGGCATGTATATGCCGTAAAAATAAAAATAAAAAAAAAAAAAACGGGTTGACCCATGATATATGGGTTGGTGGGTTGGTTCGGCTCGATCCATGAAGAAAGATCTCGAACGAGATTTAAATATATATGACATGTTAAATTTTGTTGTTAAATGTGGCAATTTTATTTTATTTTAAGTTTTTTTTGTTGGCATGTATATGCGTTAAATTTTAATAATAAATAAAATTAAATTTTTTTTATAAATTAATAAAACAAAAATTTCAACCCATAATATATGGGTTCGCGGGTCGGGTCGAGATATATGGGTTGGTGGATCTAAATGAGTCAAAATATGGTACATTAAATGGGTCATGTACATTTTGTGGCCCAATCCATTTAAATCCAACCCAAACCCACCCATATGCCACCCATATATGTAATTAACTCAACTTTGGGTGAGTAGCACAACTCCTTAAATATCCAAATTTCTAATTGAGAATTTTTATTTATTTATTTTTGTTTTTTACAACGGATAAAAACTTATCATTGCCTCAAGCCTTCTTCCTATCAACAAATGAAGCGATATACTTCTTTATACTCGAGTACGAATATATTAATAAAAGATATATTAAATGAATCTGTCCTCCCTTTTCTTTCTAATAAATCTCTGGCAAGATGAAAAAAAAATAAAAAAATTACTCTTTCATTTCTAAAACCAGAGGAAGAAAAACCAATGTCCGTTTTATTGTTTCGATGGTATAAACAAGGATAAAAGGGTCCAACAAAGGCAAATTAAGAAGGAAACCAACTATGGCTTCTCACTCTCCTCTCTTTCTTCTCCGTCTCCGCTTTCTTCTTCCATGCCTTTTCATCTTCTTTCCATACCCTGTTCTCTCTCAATGCAAAAACCTCCCCATCATTTTCAACCTCGGCGATTCCAACTCGGACACTGGTGGACTCGTCGCCGGACTCGGTTTCCCTGTCAACTTACCTAATGGCCGTTCATTCTTTGGCAGATCAACTGGTCGTGTCTCCGATGGACGGCTCCTGATCGATTTACTCTGTAAGTGCCCTCTCTTCTCCATCCAAATCAATCTCCCCATTTTCTGTTTTATACACATCCACCGTTTATCTTATTGACTGATTAAAGTAAAAAAGTATGCATATCCAACGGCAGACAATTTGATCGCCAGTTTTGCTGTTTCAAAATCTAGCGGTGCTAATGCGTTAACTGTATCCGCTTTCCCTGCAATTCTTACTTTTCTGGAAGTATAACGGGAATTTTGGACATAAAAGTGCATTGTTTTTGGAATTTACTTTTATCTGGAAAACAGAAAAAGCCGTTTATGTAATGTCACTGCTTACTTCGTTTGACGCCCAAAATGGGCCCAACTGGGTTAAAGAGGCTTCGGCCCTTCTCAGCGGGCCCACATTGATATTTGATGTGAGGTTTTGAATCCTATGGTCGGTCCTCTACTTTTGGGAACTGGGTACTGATTAAATTTTTAGCCCGGGTGCGTCCACTTTTTGCTCTGTCCATAGTGATGTCGGTGGCCATAAATATTTTCCACGTGTTCGGTGAAGATAATTGTATGTCAGTTTGATTTTTGTTTTTCGTTTTTGATTTCTAGTACCCATCAAGTGTACTGTCAGAGTGCCAGGCTCAGATAATGTTATCCACCCATCCCAACTGCTTATTTTGTCCCCCCTCAATTACTCAAAACCGTGAATTATTCAATTGAACTGCCGACAATCAATTTGAACGGTTTAAAAAGAAACAAAACGGCTTTCTTTTTCTTCAAAAATGGTTTAAAGGATTAATTCAGGTCGGATATAGATCAGCAGGACCGACTAAATAAAGTTTGAAGCCCAAGACAAAAATTCTAAAGGCCTCTTTGATATTTAATGTATGGGAGGGATGTTGACACACCCTTCAATTATAAGCCCATCCCCTCCAATTTTGATTTTTTACCGTTTTATGAAAAAATACATTGTTTTTAAGAAAACTAGCCGCATTGTCCACTAGAAAACATCATTTTGAACAACTTTGTAGAAGAAAGTTTTTCCAAAATCTATCATTTAAGTAGACTTTTTGACCATTTTATTATTTTTACAAAATATTTCGTAAAAAATGTCAAAAAGTTTGCTTAAATGATAGATTTTGGAAAAACTTTCTTCTACAAAGTTGTTCAAAATGATGTTTTCTAGTGGATAGCGTGGCTAGTTTTCTTAAAAACAATGTATTTTTTCATAAAACGGTAAAAAATCAAAATTGGAGGGGGTGGGCTTATAATTCAAGGATGTGTCAACATCCCCTCCCTTAATGTATTAATATACATATAACATTAAAAATTTATTTAATTACCAAAAAAGAAAATTATCAATATATATAAAATTAATTAACTCTTTAGATAGTAAAAAGAAAATTATTTAAAATTCATTCTTCTCACTTTTTGAGAGGCAAAATTACTAATTAAGTTTTCATATTCAAGTTTTGCTAATATATCATTTTCACAGATAATATGGCTAATCCAAATAATATTTCTTGTGACATTGTAGATTGTGTAAGTATGTTTTTATTAATTTCAGTTTTGAAAAAGAAATAAAACTCCATAAGCAATGTATGCATTTTGAAATGTTTTTATTTATTTATTATATTTTAATATTTTAATTGGAGTGTTTGCTTCTAGTGGTAACATTTCTTTTAAAACTTTTAATTATGAAAGTAAATCTAAATTATAGAAGCAGAGAACATGTCATGTTTCAAAAAGCCTTCAAGTTTAAGACTTGTTTTGAAACTTTCATTATCTAATAATTTTAATTTTTCCAAATGAAATAAAAACCAAAAATATTTTCATATATTTCAAAATTTTCAAACCTATTCTGAACTGAAGAAATAGTTTGATCTACCATATACATATGAAATAAGAAAATGCTATGCATTGCTATAAGGTATCGCTATAAGAAGGAAATGTTGTGAATTTTCAAAACTACCCAATGTGCCAAAATTACACTTATGTCTTCTTTGTAGTGATTCCTTCTAGCGATATATAGCATTACTCTATGAAATAATCAATCCTAAAACAATCTTTAGCTAATTATGTTACCTGACAATTGGCATTCTCATCAAATTGTTTTTTTTTTTTTTTTTCCTCCTACGAATTATACATGTTTTTCCCAAAATGTTGGATTTTATTAGCAATCTCTTTAGATGAAATCCTAGCATATGAAAATCCTTTTTTTCTATATTGTTTTAAAAAAGAAATAAGATATTTTAATTGATTTATAGCAACGTCAATATGCATGTTTTTAGGTTGTAAATTCTTACTAAGTTAACAACAAATAGTAGTTATGCTTAATGAGAATTTAAAATTTTCAATCCCATATGTTGCTAAACAATCAGCTTCACTCTTATTTTAATATCTACACTAGTTTTTATTAATTCAAGTAAAGCGTCTCGTATTTGAGGAGCTTGGAATTCTATTACTTTTGCACTTCCAAGTTCCAATACAATTTTCCCGACGTTTCTGTGACAATGGCGTAACAAATAAAATAGATAACATTATCTTGTAAAATTTTCTACTGCTTTGAAGAAAAAGAAAATAATGAATATAAACGTTGTACCACCCTAAAAAATGGTATACGTCTAGGACAAGAGTTGGCTATATCACAAAGTACTAGACTAAGATTATAAGAACCACATAGTGTGTAGAATGCTCTGCGATTTATATCTAATAGTCATTTTTGTACATTTTTGTACATATCGTTGTTTTCCTCTCATATTAGATTCATTATCATAATCTTGTCCTATTATATCATTAAATATCAAATTCAAGGTTTTTTATTACATTTATAAGTTTATCAAAAAGTCATTTTCTAGAGGTGTCGTCTATTTTTAGAAATTCTATAAAATATTATTATAATTTTATTGGACTTATTGAAATATCCACACATCGTAACATGAAAGTCATTTGTTTTTTATGACTTTTATCTGGAGTCCAATCAAGTATAACTGAAAAATATTTTACTTTTGTATCTTTTTTAATAAATGTAATTTTAATTTCAAGTGCTAACATATTTATCAATTCGTTTTGTTTATTAGATCCAAGATGATAATTATAAATTTCACCATATTGAATACGTCGAATATGTTCTTACATTATTGGATCAAATTTTGCAATCATTTCAATTAGACTATAATTATTATTACTATTATTATTATTATTATTATTATTACTATTATTATTATTATTATCCTCATTCTTTCCACAAAATACCATGATATTTTTAGAATGATTTTCCACGACAACGATATTTCTTGATAATACTTCTTTTTCTTCTTTTTTTTCCAATGATCTTTCTCTATTAATTTGTTCTTGAACATTTTTATCAATTTTATTTTTTTGACAATTTATTTTCTAAATCAATCCAAGAATTTATATTAGTAATATGCTTATTAGTCACTTCATGTTTTTTAAATTTAGAACTAAGATTTTTCCAATCTCTAGTTCCTTCATTACCTAGTTGACTTGTCTTATGTTTTGAATTAAACAACCTGCAGCAAAAAACAAAATAAGTTACCCAAATCTTTCAATTACACTAGCCCTTTCCTATCATGCTTTTCTCCATTGGATAATATTTGATTATAATGTATAGTGCAGAAATGTCTAGAGTTATCATCTTTCGGAAAATTTAAGTTATTATCTCTAATTGGACCTCTTTCTACTAAAAAATCTCTAAATTTTGTATCAATATTTTTCTATTGTGCTGGATCATAAATATTAATAGGAAAAGAGTCAAAGTTTTCATCATGATTTTCATTTTGTTTATCAGTTTCATTTTTTTTTCTTATGTTCTTCACTAAGAATATTTATACCACACATTTGACTATTATTATTTTTTTCTTCATTTCTTCTAATTTTGAGAAATGAATTGGTTGCTCGTTTATTATTAATTTTTTGTTTATTTAAAATTTATTGTTATATTTTGTTTATTTTTACTTTTTGGGATCGAATTAATTTATTTATTCTCCTCTCTTGTTTTTTTTTACTTTTCTTTTAAGCTTTTCATATCCCGATTCATATTCTTTTTCTAGTAGGTATATTTACAATTAAAAGACAATAGTATATTGAATTCATGTAAACAATCCTTCAACTAGAGGCAAGCAATACATATCTTTAAGATTATAAATAAATGATTATAATAAGAACGAACTCACTGAAGTAATTGAGCTAATCATAAATTTGAAACTGTTCGATTTTAAATTGCAAACTCTCCCTTCTTTTTTCTTCAATTGCGTAGCAATCAAATATTCAAATGAGTGTGAGAGAGAAAAACATGGATTTGAGGAGAAAAGAGAAAAGCAAAAAATAGAAGATGAAGAAAAAGAGCAAGATTGAGAAATAGAGAATAAGTTAGAGAGAGGGAAGAGATTTGATAAAAATTAAAAAGTCGGTAGGGGCTAATAGTCTTCCACTTCTAGAAAAGGAGGCTGGTGCCTCATGGGTCTTCCACCAAAGGGCTTCTACTACAAGTCAGCCTCAATTCCCATGCTGTCCAACCTACTCCTTTTTCTACTAAGGCCAAACAAAGCTCAACACTCCTCCCCAAGTCTGATATCACTTTGTCCAAGGCAAAGAAATCCATCAATCTGTCAGCCACATCCTATGAGAATATTTGGTATATCTTTTACTCTTCTCTTTCTAACCTTTTCACACACACACACATAATAAATATTAGAGTTTTAGGAGTCCTAATGAATGAGGGGTCTTAGGCAGCCTCCTAAGTTTCCTATAGCTCAAGCCGTCCCTGTAGATTAGTCAACAATTAAACCAGCCGGTCCAGTACGGGTTTTAAAACGCCAATCTCATCCCAACCATGCGAGTTTAACATTATTTTGATTTTGTTGACAATTATATCCTTTTGTTAACAAAACTATCCTTATAGTGGTTTAGAAGATATTGACAAAGCATATATTTAGAATGTTTGAACCTAACTACTTCTAAACTAAAACAAGAGATTTTTCTTAACAAAATGACATAATCACGTGATGTTTAATACTTCTAGCAGTTGAACGACGTACAAGATGTTTAATACTACGTGATGAAACGTCGACAGTGTAAAATGTTTGAAAAACTAATTAAGGAGTGCAACCCGTTTTTGGATCAAATTATAGGGGACAAAGTGTTACTTTTCCTATATTTTAGAAGAGTGCTGCTACTCTTATAACTTATTTTTATCAATTTCTATTTTTATCTTCTGACATGATTACATGGCAATGTTGGATTAGCACAAAAAAATTTAAAAGAGATCTAAAACAATGGCATTAGATTTCTTTCTTTCTTTTTTCTTTTTTCTTTTTTCTTTTTTTATGTGTCAATGCCGCATTATTTATTATAGTTTATTGTGCTGACACGGCATTGGAGTAACCTTTATTTTGGGAAAATTATCCAAAAGTCCTAAGTTTAGAGCTTTACACTATGAGACCCAAGTTTATACCATAGATTCCCTGAGACTTCCAAATTCTTTCGTCTATTCGTTATGTTAAAAAGACCCTCGAACCTAGTGGTATAAAATATTTATGTGAGGTACTTATGGGTATATGGGTATATAACCCATTTATTTATTATTTATTATTTATATTTTTGGCACTAAGACTAACATTCTATTCTGCATTTTTATCTAAGGAAAGATTTTATATTACTTGTGCAGGCCAAAGTTTAAACATGAGTTTCTTGAGCCCATACCTAGACTCACTGGGGTCCAACTTCACAAATGGTGCAAACTTTGCAGTGGTGGGGTCCTCTACCCTTCCTAAATATGTTCCATTTTCTCTGCATATTCAGGTTATGCAATTCATTCATTTTAAGGCTCGGTCCCTTGACCTTATTAGTGCAGGTACTTGTCCTCATTTTTCTTCACATGTATATATGGTCAGTTCATGTATTAATTCAAATCATATCATATAGAAAAATTCCAGTCAAGCCACCGCCTCTACCAAAAGAAACTTTTAGGACCTGACGTGGCAGGTGACATAGCTATGCTTCATCAGCATAATATTTGTGGCAAGTGGCTACTGACATGACATTATGTTTATGTGTTGTTGCCACATCGCCCACTATACTAGGTGGTAAAATTTTTTGGTAAAAGTGCTATAAGATAAGCAGCTCTCTATTGTATTCAAGTTAGAATTTTAATTACTTTAATGCTTTATTTGGCTGTTGAGTTTGTTTGATACCGTAATAAGCTCACAATCCATTTTGGTGAACTTATTTATAGAACAGCTAGGTATACTGCATAAATTTACCAAATTCATTGACTGTTGATATAGATTTTACAGTTCCTCTTCTAGTTCTTAACAGAAAGGGCTCACTTTTCTATTAATTTACCAATTTGTCATCACCATCAGTCGCTAAGAGGAATGGGTGAACTCAACCGGTATCTTTAGCATTTCCCCTTGTAAAATGTGACATCTTGTTAACAATTGTTGTTGGCCACTAGTTTGGGCTCCTTGTGTTGCATGCATCTCTTGTTTTACAGTAGACAATCAAGGGCACTGGGAAACCAGAAAGTCCCTTTCATGAATTGATGGAACAAAACAAGATTAGGATATGGGCAATTTTGTTTTTGCGATGGGATGGATTATGTGTGAGGTTTGACCAATTATAATTTTGCCAAGTCTAGCAATACCAAGACCCAGTCATAGATGTATATGCTTCTATGTGGATGGGTGGTATGTTGTTGTGTATGATTCAAAATTGTGATTAAGATTGTTCTATATGAGAGAATTGTGATAGGTAAAACTTAATAGTCGCACCTGATGAACATGTATTCAAGTTGAAGGTTCCAGGAGGATAAGTGGCAGGTTTAAAACAGTGTGGTTAGAGATAGTGAGAAATAACATATTTTCTAGGGATTTAATGGAGGATATGGCCTTTGATAGAGTTGAATGGCTAAGAACAATTCATGTGGCTGACCCCCATGTAGTCAGGATTAAGGTTCAATTGAATAAGAGTATATAATTCAGTGTTATATATGTGAGTTATATATATAAATGAAATTGGTCATAGAGTTAAACTTTTGTGTAGGTTCAGGACATTCAATCAATGATGAAGGTTTCCGAAATGCACTTTACATGATTGATATTGGACAAAATGACCTTGCTGATTCATTTGCGAAGAACATGTCGTATGCACGAGTTACCAAAAGGATTCCAACCATTGTTACAGAAATCAAGAGTGCTGTCCAAGTGAGTTCAGTTTTCTTAATTAGATCATCAAAAGGACAATATGTGAAGGGAAGTTCATAAAAATTTTGTGAAAATTGGTCCTTTTTCCTAAACTTTGGGTCACAGCATCCTACTATATTAACCTTGGAGCTTTCTTTGTTGGAAAATGTCTATTAAATTATTCAAGAATGCTATTAAGGTTTCTTGATTAATAGTATTTTCTCTTTACATCAAATATAGGCTATATATGATCAAGGTGGAAGGAAATTTTGGATTCACAACACTGGGCCATTGGGTTGTCTCCCTCAAAAGCTTTCATTAGTTCAAAACAAAGATCTTGATCCCCATGGATGTCTTTCGGACTACAATGCTGCTGCAAGATTGTTTAATGAAGGACTGCGCCATTTATGCCAAGAGATGAGATCTGAGTTGAAGGATGCCACTATTGTCTACATTGATATATATGCCATCAAGTACGATCTCATTGCCAACTCTACCAAATATGGTAAGACAATCAAAATTTTCTTTTTTTTTTCCTTTCAATTTGGTGCACTTTATCATCATAACTTGTAGAATTTGTTTGAACATGAAAATTTTGGTACATCTGTCGGATAATTAAAAAACATCCCATCCTTTTATCTTCCAGATCTCCTATGCAGAACCTGTTTGTTGTTGTGTTTTGATTTGTGCATTCAAAATGTTTGCAAGGGACAAGAACTAGAATAAAAAAAAAAATTTATGGATTGAACACAATTTGACTGATCTAATGCAAGTTCATGAAACTTCATTTACAAAAATTTCTAACAAGGTTGGAGAACCAACATTGCTATTATCAATATCAAAGGTTATGTTGTCCAACTTAGTTAATTAAAGCATATTTCTCAAGAACCTTAGGTGAGGTTGCCAAAATTGATACGAGATATTCATAGGTACATTGTGATTATTTAGTTTATGTTGCATACAGGTTTCTCGAGTCCATTAATGACATGCTGTGGCTACGGAGGATCTCCATACAACTACAATATTAAGGTGACATGTGGTCAGCCAGGATATCAAGTTTGCAACGAAGGATCTCAATTTATAAGTTGGGATGGAATCCATTATACTGAAGCTGCTAACACTATTATAGCTTCGAAAATCCTTTCCATGGCTTATTCTACACCACGTATTGCATTTGATTTCTTTTGTCATTAACAATCATTTGCATAGATTTTGCATGCAAGCTGCAAAATCTAAGTATTATTTTGCTTCTAGTGTTGCCAAAGGGATGATGGAATTTTAGTTTATAAATGAATTATTTTGATGTAGTTGTCTGTAATCTCATGCAAATCACAGGACACAGGTGTAAAAGGGTTGAGAGTGGGCTTGAGTTTAGTTCAGTCCACTTCTTTAACTGGACCAAATCAGATCCAGGAAGCCCACATTGTTAGAAGCTTGTTTTGAGACTTGTCCTTCTCCAGGTATGATGTTTTAAGTTTAGTTGTCACCGTGGAACTTTTTCACCAATTACTTATTCAAAGCTGGTCGTATCATTTGGGATGAGGCATGGGGACTCAAATCTATAGGGTGGAAATTAGGTCAAATTTATTTAAATAACCTTATTCTCACTAAAGTTTTGGCTTAAACCAGTTGAACAAAATCACTTGCAAATTCCAGTAAATCAAATAGTTAAGGTACCAAGGTTTGATCCCAGTACCTCCGTATCATGAGGTATGGTCTTTAATTGTCCAAGTTATTGACGGATTTTTTGCGACGAAATTCACTTGAACATTTTAATTGGTTTAGAAGGATTGGGTTTGAGTCGGGAAATTGGTTACCCCATCCAAAATCATAGTCTCATTTCTCTTAGTCTTTGGCTGTTGAATATCTACCTGGGGCATAACTAATATGAGTTACCTGCCAAAGTCGAAACGACACAGTTATATTTCATTTGGGTGACTAGCCTAGTATGTCAAACCAACTATCAAATTAATCTAATATTATAATATGCATTTTACAGTGATAGTTAAATTAGGAACGGAAATTCCTAATAAAATTGATACAGTTATATTTCATTAGGATGACTAGCCTAGTATGTCAAAACAACTACTCCCTCCGTTCCACAAATATAGCTCAAAGTGGTCAAGGCACGCATTTTAAGGAAGCCGATTAAATATTGATTTGGTCATTTTTCAATTTTTAAATACTATTCTAGTCTAATAGTAGTAGGGTATTTAAAAAAAAAATTAAAAAACTATGGCTAAATTAATATTTAATCGGTTTCCTCAAAATGCGTGCCTTGACCATGTTGGCCTATATTTGTGGGACGGGGGGAGTATTATATTAGTTTAATATTAGAATATGCCATTTTACTGTGATAGTTAAATCAGCTACGGAAATTCTCGATAAAATTTGTCAGCCTAAGCTGTCATCATTTTTCATAAAAAATCCCGAATTTGTGTTTTTTTTTTTTTTTTTTTTACAAATAAAACGAGTTTTGCAATTCTAACCATTATGAGTATCTGAAGAACTTCATTAAAGAAAACCTAAGAGCGGTCCCAAACAACATTATCCCTTGTCCATCGTGCAAGCTAATAGGCTATTTTAATGAATGAGGATTTTCTGTTTGGATTTTTTTTTTGTGCTTGAATGACGTGTCATGATCTAGATATATCGTCTAGTTAAGAAAATAGAGCATCAAAATCACAACATATCACTCAAGTATACCCAAACCCAAGCAAGCAGAGGATCCAGATTTTACTGTCCCTTGCTGATATTAACAAATTTACAAATCCTGAAATTCTTGGCAAGAGAAACAGTATCAAAATGAAAGAGGCCATCTTGAAGTCTCCTCTGTCTGGATCCTTATGTCTCCGCCAGAAGGGAAGAGTCCAGAAAGACGTTGATAGTCTGCAACAACTTAGCACGAGCCCACCACTCCAAAGCCTGAAGACAAGCCAAAGCTTCGCTGTGTCAAGCAGAGGCAGCCGCAACTGACCGAGCACTTGCCGCAACTCTTGCTCCTTGACCCGTTTCCATCTAATAAATTATAACCGTTGGCTTTTTATGACTGATTCGTTGCCCCGTGTCGTAATATCTCGATATCAAGCATGAAACATCTCAATCAAAGTTGTTAATTTATCATAATATCGTATATTTGAACTAAATCGCCCAAATTTGATTTGTTGGGGACTGAAAACTTGCAAATTACTCATCAAAATCTGGAAATTCACCACCCTTTTCATCCGGTGACTCAATTTCTCGTCCATCAATGCAGTTTTTATTGATACCATATCGTACATATTGCACCGGTGCTGCAATCTCGTTGAATTTACAGATTGCTTGCTTCGCCCGACTCGGGCAAATTGAGAACGCTCGAAGGGTGTTCGATCAAGTACCCATTAAGAGTATTGTTTCTTGGAACTCCATGGTTGCTGGGTATTTCCAAAATTATCGACCGAGAGAAGCCCAGCTTCTGTTTGATAAAATGCCAATGAGAAACACTGTGTCTTGGAATGGGTTGATATCTGGGTACGTCAAGAATGGAATGGTTAGTGAAGCCCGTAAAGTATTTGATATGATGCCTGAGCGGAATGTTGTTTCATGGACTGCTATGGTTAGAGGTTACGTGCAGGATGGTATGATATCGGAGGCGGAATTACTTTTTAAAGAAATGCCTGAGAAGAATGTTGTCTCGTGGACAGTGATGCTGGGTGGATTGATTCAGGATGGTCGAATTAATGAGGCCCGTCAGCTTTTTGATGAAATGCCAGTTAAGGATGTGGTTGCAAGGACTAATATGATTGCAGGGTATTGTCAGGAAGGACGGATGGCCGAAGCCCGTGAGCTGTTTGATGAGATGCCACGTCGGAATGTAATTTCTTGGACTACAATGATTTCTGGATATGCGCATAATCAACAAGTTGATGTTGCACGGAAGCTTTTTGAAGTGATGCCGGAGAAAAATGAGGTGTCCTGGACAACAATGCTGATGGGTTACACTCAGTGCGGACGGATTGTAGAGGCCTCTGAGCTTTTTGATGCTATGCCCATAAAGTCAGTTGTTGCTTGTAATGCGATGATTCTTGGGTTTGGCGAAAATGGGGAGGTAACTAAAGCAAGGCAGGTATTTGATCTAATGAAGGATAAAGATGATGGGACGTGGAGTGCGATGATTAAGGTTTATGGACGGAATGGGTTTGAATTGGTGGCTCTTGACTTGTTTGCTTTGATGCAAAGAGAAGGAATTCAGCCAAATTTTCCTTCTTTGATTAGTGTTCTTTCGGTTTGTGCCAGCCTGGCGAGTCTTGATCATGGTAGACAGATTCATGCAGCGTTGGTGAAATCCCAGTTTGATCTGGATGTATATGTTGCCTCGATTTTGATGACAATGTACATTAAATGTGGCGATCTTATTAAGGCAAAACAGTTGTTTGACAGGTTTTCTCCGAAGGATTTAGTGATGTGGAATTCTATTATCACAGGTTATGCCCAACATGGGCTAGGAGAGGAAGCTTTACAAGTTTTCCACAAAATGTGCTCTTTAAGCATTGCACCGGATGATGTTACCTTTGTGGGAGTTCTTTCGGCCTGTAGCTACACTGGGAAGGTAAAAGAAGGGCTTGAAATTTTTGAGACAATGAAATCCAAATATCTAGTGGAGCCAAGAACTGAACATTATGCTTGCATGGTCGATCTGCTTGGTCGAGCAGGCCAGGTAAATGAAGCAATGAGTTTAATAAAAAAGATGCCAGTGGAAGCAGATGCTATTGTTTGGGGTTCTCTATTAGGTGCATGTAGAACCCACATGAACATGGATTTAGCTGAAGTTGCAGCAAAGAAACTTGTACAACTTGAGCCCAAAAATGCCGGACCTTATATTTTGCTATCAAATATATACGCATCAAAAGGTAGATGGAGCGATGTTTCTGAGCTGAGGAGAAACATGAGGGTGAGGCACGTGAGCAAGTCACCTGGTTGTAGTTGGATTGAGGTAGAGAAGAAAGTACATATGTTTACCGGAGGAGACAGTGTGAGCCATCCCGAGCATTTAATGATTTTGAGAATGTTGGAGAGATTAGGTGGGCTGTTAAGGGAAGCTGGGTATTGTCCTGATGGTAGCTTTGTGCTGCATGATGTGGATGAGGAAGAGAAGGTGCATAGCTTGGGGTATCACAGTGAGAAACTGGCTGTGGCATATGGACTTTTGAAAGTGCCTGAAGGGATGCCCATTCGGGTCATGAAGAACCTTCGAGTTTGTGGGGACTGTCATTCTGCCATTAAATTAATATCAAAGGTCACTCAGAGGGAAATCATTTTAAGGGATGCTAACAGATTCCATCACTTCAAGGACGGCTCGTGTTCTTGCAGGGACTATTGGTGATTGCACAGCACCTTATGTTGTCCAATAGATCCCTGATCCCAAGGCAACAATTATGCATACTCACCCTCTATGTGTCTCACTATTGGATATTCTGTGTCAAAATTTGACAGGGCATTATGATTGTACCAATAGCAATTCATTTTCGTGACAACGACAATATGAAAAAATTGAGTTGGACATTTTTTGTGCGGCAACTGTGAGGTTGAAGACTCATACACAGCTTACCTTCTAGGGGAAAAAGTGATTGAAAATATGTTTGCACACATTCCATACACTGATTTTCACAATCATCAGTGTGAGTGACATCAGAGGCAGAAACCTTGTTAAATGCCCAGTCCCATTTCCCTGCGCTTGCAGCGTTTGTTCTATTTTATCTCCTTAAACTGTTCCTTCAATCTGCCCAGTTGATACTTTATATAGTCAATGAATCCAATATGTGTCTGGTTTTGTCACATACAAGGTTGAAGACCAGGTTATGATGGGTCCAAGTGTGAAAAGTGTTTCAAACTGAGTAGTATTGCAAAGCAGCATGCGAGGGAGAGCTTCTGCCTTGTAGGTTGAATAATGTCATTCAAATTTCTCAATTACAATTTTTAGTGCCGTAAAAAACGTACCATACTTGTGTTTAGTATGTTTATTTTCCATTTACTGCTTGTACAACCTTTCATGTTATTTTCTTTCTTAAGATGCTAACATCATTTACTGCTTCTTGTTTTCAGGTGATATTACAAATTAGATCTGAATCCATACGTTCAAACAAAACCGAGGTAATCAGTGCAAAACCTTTTGATTATTGTGAAGAACTCAAAATTTTCTTCATAATCTTTTTCTTCAAGACTGGCCAACGACTTTTTTCTGTCAATGATCATGTTGCTAATCAATGCTTGTTCTCACATGCAATCTGGACATTGTTGGTGGTTCAAATTGTTGAA
>JAESVK010000645.1:1929431-1962779 GCA_017140935.1 Hamamelis virginiana | reverse complement strand
TGATGCTCATAAGAGAATTTCTATATCTTTAAAATTAGTCCACTTAAAATATTAGGCTTTTTTGCTAACAAAATATGTCCATCCAGAGTTGCCATCAATAATGGTTGTCATGTGATGTCATGGCATTGCGTCACTTGGTGCACGCAAGCGCACACATATGTTCTATTGATTTTTTTTTGGGGAGTGGGGGATGCATCTTCTATGTATAAAATATGTGGTGATCAATAACATCCCTATTGTTCTAAATTGTAAGCTAGGTTGAGGACCCATTTGCCTTGCAAACGACAACTAAAAAATGAAAAATGAAAGAAAAAAATATATTAAATGAGAAAATTAGTTGAAGGATTTGTTGTGACATCGCAGGGTAGGAGATATTTTCAGAAGAAAGTGCCAAGTTTTGATGCGACTGCAATCATTTAGGGAAGGTAGGGAGTGCCAAAAGAAAATTTTGTTATGTAAATTTTTTTTTTTTTTTGGGTAATTACACCTGCACCTCATCTAGTTTCTGACAATTAGAGAGACACGTATCTTTTAGTTTCAATGAAACAAGCATCAATCTCCGTTAAATTTTTTATTTTTGCCGACACTATGCTTTTTATAAAAAGAAAATAAAAAAGACCAAAATTGTCCTTCTATATGATGATTAATCTCCATTTAACTTTATAGGTATATTAGTCATTTTGAAACTCATTTAATGTTGTTGACCTAATTTTTAAAATTAGGGAATGTCATTCCTAGTAATGATCGGAAACTAGAAAAATTAAAGGAGGTGTAAGTATAATTTATTACCGGAGTACTTGTTCTGTTTGTCTTCAATTACTACAATTACCAATTTCCTAGACAAGAGGGAAAAAAATATTTAAAAAATATTTTTGTTTTCTTCTTATTGTCTCTATTTTAACACAATAAATTAAATTTAAATACATTAATGATGCTAAAACGGTTAACTTATGTTTGGATTCAAATATCTGTGAGAACAACACCCCCAAGGAGCTCATATTTCAAATGCTTTTGAGTTCCAAGCTAGCTACCCCAAATTTGCATCAATACTAATCAAGTAACATTCTCTCTTTGTTCCATATTTCCATATGTGGTGTCTACCTTTGAGAATACACATTCATTATGCTATCCAATTTCTGTTAGGAAAATGCTGTTTAACCTTAGGATAGAGGCTATTGCGTTTCAAGCAGTCAATAATTACGTCTCATGAAGTGGAGGTTTTGGAATCGAACTTGACCTGTTTTAAAAAATTGGTTGAATCATATTTACAGATTGTAAATTTTATTTGGAAAAATGTGGTATTTTATGGTGGTAATGATGGCTTTCTTCGCCAAGCAACCACCACCCAAAAAAAAAGAAAGCACATCAAAAGAAGAAGAAGAAAAGAAGAAGAAGAAAAGGAGATGTAATTGGATTTGGATTCTAACTTCCTATATTTGGCAAAGTATTTTTTTTTTTTTTAAAAGGAAACCAAGAGAGCATATATACCTTTTGTAACTTTTAATTTTCAAATACTCTGGCTTCTTGTGGTTGGTCCGGTGGAAAAAGGTGGTCTTTAAGAGGGGCCGAGGTTGGTGGGTGTCTGGCTTCTAATTGTCTATTGATGCTTTTAATTTCATGAAAAAGAAAAGGCAAAAAGAAAAAGAAAAAAAAAAAGAGAGAGACTAAACCCAAATCATCATGATGAACATTTTCAGAATTCCCATAAACAAGTTTGAGTTCTATTCTCATTTGAATATATTCTCAAATTTATTCCACTAATTTCTTCTTAAACTAAATAAGAGCACGAGATGAGATGTCACCTAATCTAACTGCATTTTTTTTTATGCAATGATACTTACAGTGATTGCTTATAGCAATGCATAACATTACTGACAGTATAATTCAGATGGTCCATTAACATTCAATTATTATTCTTATTATATATATATATATATATATAGAGAGAGAGAGAGAGAGAGAGAGAGAGGCCACGGCCAAAGTTGGTGAATTATAAATGCAGAGCAGAGACAGAGTTATGGATGGAAATGAAGAGATTGGAACAATAGTTGACAACTTGGTTTCTTTTAAGGTGCAACATCGATTCACGTACATTTCCTGCAATATTAATATTAATAATGTTCCTACAAAGATAGCCGGAGGTCCAAACTTTCATTACCTCCTCCTGTTCCTTCTTTCTTCTCGTCTTCTTGAGTCTTATTAGAAGGACCTGCTTGTGGTTGGGTGCTGCTTGCAGGATGATCAGGAGGAGGAGGATTAGTAAGAGTAGTAGTAGTAGTAGTGGTAATCTTAGATTTAGAGTTAGAGAGAGAATCCTCCATGAAATCTTCCGGAAGAAAAGATGGATTCCAAACACCGACTGTCTTCTCTTCCTTCTCCTTTGAAGATCTTTCTGTATTCCCAGTAAGACGATCTCGCACGTCTCGACTACTTCTTATTAAAGCAAAGAACCTCTCCACCTTCTCATCTTCATCATCTTCTTCTTCTTCTTCTTCATTCCCCATCTTCCTCTTCTTTCTCTCTCCTTCCATATTACTATATATTTTCTCTCTCTTTCTATATATATCTATATTTACAGGAGAGAGAGAGAGAGTAAGAGAGAGAGAGCGCTCTTCTCTATTCTCTATTCCTATATTGCTTGATGAGTGAGAGAGAAAGAGAGAGAGAGAGAGAGAGAGTCTTTGTATGGCGAATGACCGTGACAAAGTTGACTCTTTATAGAGAGTGACGACCGCGTGAACTATCTTTAAAGTCTATCTTATGAGAGACTCAATTGACGAAAATGTCCATCCAATGAATGATTTTTTACTTGTAAAAGAAAAGAAAACAATCCAGCCTAAAATACTAAAAATAGTATGTACGACTTTTATCACTTTAAAAAATAGTAGTACGATTCTTGCAGGAAATAAACGCCTTTTGAGTTGGGCTACAGTACTACCTTGCACTCCAACTTCGAATTTATGTGATTAAAATGCCAAAATTACCCTTTGCATAATAAAAAATTTTCACTTAGCCAATTCAATTTTAAATACTAACATAGATCGATTGTATTGAGAAATCAATTGTTGGATTATATATATTTCTCATGCATGTCAAAAATCACAGTAATCTAATAACCAGTTTTTGAAAAATATTACCGTGAAAAACTATTATAATTAGAAAATACTGTAGGATTTTACAAAGATTTTGAAAAATCCGACCGTTTGATCAGTAAAATTTTTGGCATGATATGCATTATAAGGATATCTAATCTAATAGTTTAACAAAATACTTCATCCACATTAGTATTTTGAGAATGAACGGTAAAAATAATAGTAGAAAAAATTGACATTTCTAATTATAATTGTTTTTCACAATGACATGTTTTAGAAACTGGTCGTTGGATCACTGTACTTTTTTGGCATACATGACATACATATCCAATATATCTAATCCAATGGTTGGTTTCTCAATACATTCGACCCATATTAGTATTTTGAATTGAATTAGCTAACTTGAGGCTTTTGATTATGCAAAGAGTAATTTTGGCATTGTAACCACAAAATCTTGAAGTTGGAGTGCAATACGTAATAGTTGGAGCGCCATTAGCGCCATCCTTTAAGTTTTAAAGGGTGTATATTTCTCTCTCTCTCTCCCTTGTTTTTGTGCACGAAAAGGGAAAAAATAATTCTTTTAACCCCTCTTTCTAATCCAGCAGTTTAATAAAATACTTGACCCACATTAGTATTTTGAGAATGAACGGTAAAAATGATAGTAAAAAAATTGACATTTCTAGTTATAATAGTTTTTCATTGTGACATGTTTTAGAAACCGACCATTGGATCACTATACTTTTTTAGCATACATGGCATACATATCAAATATATCTAATCCAACGGTTGGTTTCTCAATATATTTGACCCACATTAGTATTTTGAATTGAATTAGCTAACTTGAGGCTTTTGATTATGCAAAGAGTAATTTTGGCGTTATAACCACAAAATCTTGAAGTTGGAGTGCAATAGGTAATAGTTGGAGCGCCATTAGTGCTACCCTTTAAGTTTTAGGGGAATTTGGTCAAAGGTCCTCCTTTATAAGATTTTCATGTCAAAAATCCTTTCAAAAGATCTTTCATACCAAAAGTCTTTTTGGTATAAATTGGATAAAAATATCATTTCTTTCCCAAACAACCTTCAACCTCAACTTGGAGTTCACTATCTCGAACATTCAAGGTCACTACGTCGGAACCCGAGTTCACTATGCTGGAACCTCGAGTTCCAGAATTAGCATTCCGTTTGTTGCAATTAACGGCTACTAACTAAGTTTCTGACGAAATTAACACTAACTGATTAGCAGTCCAGTCAGCAGCTGTCAATTGTAACAAACGAAATGTTAATTATGTCAATTAATATTCCATTTTAGTACAACTTTTAAAAATTTTGACTAAATTGAGAAAAAGTAAAATGTAGGACCACATTGTTATTCACCACAAAGTTTAAGGTACTAGAATGTCATTTTCTCAACAAAAAAAAAAGAAAGTATTTTATCTATACTCCCATCCTATTAGTCCTTGATAACCACTTACATGTGTGATGTGTGATGTGTGATGCATAGCATTTATTTACAAATCAATAAATTGTTATAACAATGGGCTTAATGAAACTACCACAATAAAAGAACCTTTTTATTTTTTTATTTTCTTTTCCAAAAAATGGCTCACTTTTCACAATTAACATTCCCTTGATTAACCATCTTACTTACATACATACACTCACACACTCAACCATATTCTTAATGAACAATTAATACAACACTCTCAAATTTTCAACTACTAACTTAAAATTTAATGACGATAGGTAAGAAAAAGTCATTATATAAAGTCAGTCATATGTTCAAAAATCATCTTCAATCATTTCTAATTAAATTTCCAACCATACGGACCTGACATATTTAAGTTTCTTTCAATAAACCGTTATTAAAACCTGATTAGCCAAAATACACTGAATAATTGATCGAATTTAATCATCGGTCGACTTGAATAGCAAACTTATCATTTAAAAAAAAAAAAAAAGAATGAAAAAAGAAAAATTATAGTGGGTATACTTTTGGTACTTTCAATTCTTAATGTAGATAGTGTAAAATTTCGTCATTTCTTAGTGTGCACATGACGTTTTCACAATCTTTCCTTAATTTAATCAAATCCATCATGTGGAGGAATCTATATATATATAGCTAACCACTCCCCCATCTAAATAATGAATTTACTTAGACTTGTGTTAGGGGAGGGTGGTATTTTAGTACATTCAAAGAGATATGGTGGTGGGTGACAAAAGACCCATAATCTTTTGTGAGGCAGCCCATAACGTAATGTGGTATTGTGATGTACCTACTATCTGACGACAGCATTATGACATGTCATATGTGGCTTCTTGCTCGAGGTTTCTTTCATTGATGGGGAATCCCTTAGGTCACCCTGTCCCTACTTGCCACTCCCAACCACTACTTTACACGTGGGATGTTTAGAAACCATCTCATCATTTAATCCTCTCTCACCCTCTGAACCATTGCTTCGGCATCAAAGAAGCGTTGCCAGATGTACCTCCCTCCCTTTATCTTTGACCGGAAAATCTGAAAACACTATTTTAATTTTATTGGTAACTTCGAAAATTGATTGCAGTAAGTTCTAATCTATTTCTGTTATATAGTTTTTATGTAAACTAGTTTCAATTGATTTGAAAAAAAAATTATATTTATGCCTTATTTTTTAAATATAATTGAACTAATTTACAGAAAAAACGTACTTATCAAACAGTATTGAATAAAAACCTAGCAAGTATATTCTTAGCTAACCGGGTTTTTAAAAGTCTGTTTGGGAACTTTGAAAATTGGGTCTAGCGGATTCCAATATCTTTCTGTTATATGATTTTTATGTAAACCAGTTTATAGTTGAAAAAAACTGTATTTATGCCTTATTTTCTGAACATGATTGAATTGATTTATAGAAAAAAAAAAAAAAAAAAAAACACTTACCAAACAGTACTGAATAAAAACCAGACAAGCTTATCCTCAGCTGGCCAAATTTTTAAGTTTACCAAACAGTCCCTAAGTTTGCCGAACAATCCCTTAAGTTCAAAAAATAAAAATTGAATGATAACCCTTTTTTTTTTTCCCACATTATTTTCATTCTAAAAGAGTGAATAAGACAAATAAATTTTAAGAAAAATTACAGTTTGCTTCAATGTACTATTACTCAAAAATACTTTGCACCCTTGTGAATTCAATTGTGAAACATTGATCCATGTACTTTTAAAATGTAACAAATTGCACCATTTTGCTACCTAGCAATTTGTTTATTTAACTAAAAATTGTGTTAGACATGTTATTTTTCTTTATGCAGTATTTATTTTAGATTACTAATGTGTTTCTAAACGTATCGGTAAAATTTCATTATTTTTTCAATATATTTTAATTTTTATCAATTATTTTATCCATACAACAAATATTCATAATAAATAAAATATATTGAGAAAAATCAAAACTTTACCGATATACTTATTGACATATTAGTAATGTAAAATAAATACTACATAAAAATATAACATGTTTAACACCATTTTTTAGTCAAATATACAAATAGATAGCTAATAGGAAGATGCAATTTGTCATAAATTAATCATATAGGAATCAATGTGTCACAATTAAAAGTACAAGGTGTAAAGTATCATAAATCAATTCTACATGGATTAGTATGTCACAATTGAAAATATAGGATGCAAAGTCTATTCGACTAATATATATATATACATATTTATTTATTACCCAAATTTTTTTTTCTTTTTAAAAAAAAAAAAATTTGTTTTATGTTTTCGGAGACGAAACATGACAAGTTTTTCATCAGACCTCCACTATTAATAAATAAATATCACTTTTTAAATAATAAGAACATATATAACTAAATTATAAAGTAATTAACAACTCTTTCACGACAAAACCTCCAAAAAAATAAAAGAACATGTGCGGGGCCGAGGCCATTCATAACTTTTCCGTGAACAAATCATGACTGTGAAAGCTTCCTCTTGCCTCTGTATTCACGAGAATGGAATCTGTACAATCATGATATATATATATATAGGTGATATCTTTTTATTTACGAGTATATCGATCTGCTCAGTATTTATTTCTTTTTTTTTTATATTACTATTTTCTTGACCTAATCTGATCACTCTGAAAATGTGTTGCCCACTGTCACTTTTCATTGTTTATTTATTTATTTATTTAACATATCAATCTTGTATCCTAACCCATATAATACATCCAGATAGATGAATCAAACAGAACCCCATCACAACTATGTCGAGTGATCGAATATACCAATAATCTTGTAAGCTAATGGCATGTATCATCATCTTTAGAGAATAATACCCGTTTATTAACAATGAAAATTTGGAGACATGACCAATAAATGGAATATTCGATTACTGATGGTAGTAGCTCTTTAAAGTAGGAAAATGTATGTATATATATATATTTTCTTGTGGTTACTAGAGTTTTGAGGGTTTTTTTTTTTTTCTTTGCAAAGTAAATTGAGAGACGACCAAGTCAATAATAACCCAAAATCGCCATCCTCCTACTACCCATAGGTAAGTCCCCATCGTCCTAGCGTGGACACGAGTAGCTTTGCCAATTACAAGCACTGTGCAGAGAACAGTGCCCATCCCCATCGTCCTACTAATGAGCTCATTTTATTTTTTATTTATTTGTAAAAAAAAGCAATAACAATAACGATAATAATAATAAACATAACACTATGCCACGGTCATGGTAGGACCATAATTGGATACCGATTTGATAGTGTGGGGACTAAAACTGATTGTAGGCCAAGAAAATGGCCCATGATGGAAATTAGGTCTAATAATGAAACCAATTTATGGGGTCATGCCCTGCCACCCCACCACCCCTCAAACTCAAATCCTGCTGTCATTGAACTCACCCACTTTCACCCCAAAATAATAAGCCCTGTTTCTAATCAAACACACTCCTCAATTACTCTAATCTTATGGCATAATTAGTCGATCGGAGGACAGAACCCATCCGGCATATACGGTGGTACTTTGGGTTTCTTCCATCATTTTGCTCTAATAAACACAAGACAGTTTGGAGTGCTTAGAGAATTAAGCACAAGCAAGTAGCTAAACCCCAAAGTTTTGTTTCTAAACCCCAACAAAAATCTCTCATCTCTGCTCAATTTGCTTCTCCTACCCATCTTATCTCTCAACCTTTCTCCTTCCTTATTTCATACAATCACATACAACTTACCTATATTATATTGTCGTCTCAATTTAAGAGTGGTTTTACAATGAGGGATGTCAAAACGAAGCTCCAAATATGATGAGAACAGTAAGAATGTCTTCATTTTTTTTTTTTTTTTTTATAAGTTTTTTGCTTTTTTTTTTTTTTTTTTTGAAAAATTGTGGCACATTCAGTCGGTTGAAAAACTGAACATTTTACATACGTTTATTGGAATGCAGTCGAACAAATGCAAAATGTTTGGTTCTGGTATCGACTAAACATATGCAAAATGTTCGGTTTGCTTCCACCGAACATATGCAAAATGTTCAGTTCTACAACCGATAGAACGTACCGCAATATTTCAAAAAAATAAAAATAAAACACAAAAAACCTTTAAAAAACACACCTCACTATTCTTATCATCTTGGAACTTCATTTTGACCACCGTCACTGTAAAACCATCCTTAAATTGAAACAAAACTACAATATAAGTTGTATGAAATTGTATGTAATGAGGATGGAGAAAGGTTGAGAGATAAGATGGGTAGGAGAAGCAAATTGAGAAGAGAGCTTAATTAGGGTATCAAATGAACATTTTTTTTTTCTGTGAGGTGTAGAGATCAAAACCCCATGGAGTTATTTGGATTTTTTAAAATTGTTATGTCCTTTCCAGTAAATTGCTAATGGGTATTTTTCGAATGAAAAAGTATGGGGTTTAGAGAGCAACTATAGGGTTTGCAATAACCCCACCCAAAGATTAACATACATATGTGGTCACCAATTCAAGCTGGAGAGCCCTTCGTCAGGTTCTGTCCACTGTCCACATGCAAGAACCAAAGCCCACAAAACAGAGCATTTGTGGGATGCTGATTCCGTATATAGTCTTATTCTGTATTAGAGAACCACAATCCAGTATAGAATTTAGCAAATCAGGAAAGAGGGCAAATTTTACATGATAGACAGGTAGTGGGGCATGGTTGGTACCTCTATAATAAATGCATTTGGTTCTCTTCTCAAATGGCAAGACTTGGAAGACAATGCCTTGCTAGTCATGTGCCCAGCGAACCCCATGTTTTGCCCAAAGATAGTAGGCTCCCACTGGACCTCTACCCCCCAATTCATACAGCTCCGGTGCAATATTGTTCTTGTCTATCTCGTGCAGAACTGGAGTTAGAATATTCCATGCAGCTGCAAGCTCATCACTTCTCATAAAAAGATGGTTGTCTCCATCAACGACATCTAGAAGAAGATGCTCGTATGAATCAGGCACCTCCACATTATACCTACAGTGTTAACAAAAAGCCAAGCACATAAAATGAAATTAATGGATGACTGTATAGGCATCTCTGTAGAAAGAGGAACACAAAAAATTCCACAACGCTCAAAGCTTACTTGTCTTTGTAGAGCAGATTTAGTTCTGAAGCATCCAAGTGCAAACCTAATCCTGGAATCTTATTGTTAACTTTTACTAGGATGGCTTCATCAGGCACATCACGTAGGATGAGCTCATTAGAGGCAAGGTCGATATTGTGCCCAATACGCTCACGATAAAGGTTTCCTGGAACATGATTGAACTGAATACGTATCTCCATTCTGCATTATATAGCTTAATCTAGGTGAGAAATTTCCATTTTGCTAGCCAAATACAAGCTTATACCAATTCTATGGTGCTAACTAATATGGACAGTACTTATTAAGTATGGAGCAACAAGGGAAAGCAGATGAAGGGCCATCTGGCACTTCTTTGAATGATGAAACCTAGAAAAACACGTGTGCACAATGCACACACTCGGATCCCTATTTTCTAGGAAGATACAACTTATAATTGTTTAATCACCAAAACCTTCGAATAATCCAGAAAAAAAGAAGAATACAAATAAGAAGTATATTTATTTGTTAAAACATTGTTTATGGTAGCATTACTATGATTCTGACAGCATGACCATCTCGTTTGAACATTCTTAAATATCACACAATTTTTTTAATGTGTCCAAATCTTCCTGCAGCAACAAATTAACATGCTAAATCATAACTTCCTTACAAATCTCTATTGGAAATTTCCATTCCCAAAGAATTTAAATCTCTAAAGAAATCAAAACACAGGTGGATTCCAGGTTTTGAGGACAAATCACCAAAAGCTAAAATTCAACATGTGGAAGGGAAACGAAAATGATGCCAATAGTGTGCATTATTGGCCTTCTTTACTTGACAGGACTTCCAGTCCTCAAGCAGAATCTGAAAATTAGTGCAGTTCACTGCTGTAAAATCTAAAAATGACGGAGATTAATGATATTCTCTTAAAACAGCAATACTGCAATATAACTACCTGTGCTTGATAAGTCCCATGCCAGCATTGATCAAGAAAGGCACACCGTCCCAGCGTCCATTGTCAATGAATAAGGCAGCGGCAAAAAATGTTGGGGTCAGACTGTTCATATAAACATCAACCTTGTCTTCAGAACTAGCTTTATACTGACCAAGAATGACATCGCTAAGGTCCAATTTCCGAATTGATCTCAGAACCTTGACCTGAGGAGAAGCTTCTCATCAACATTACTAGATGAATTGACATACTGTATAACATGCATGCACCGTGCCGACATACCAAATACCTTTTCATTTCGAATGTCTTCATCATCAAGACTTATAGGTGGTTCCATGGCAAGTAATGCAATTGTCTGGAGAATATGACTATGTACTATATCACGGATGATCCCATAACCATCAAAATACCTTTGCAAAAGAACATATAATATAATATTATTTTGATTGCCTATAAATTACAAGGTTTACTATATTTACTCGGAACAACCATTATGATTACCTTCCTGTCTGTATTCCCAATTCTTCTGATAAAATTAACTGCAAAAATTATTCAATGAATCAGTAAATATACAAAGATAATCCCTTAAGCCACATGTGGGGTTCATTTATTGAAATTAAACATTACCTGTACATTGCGTATGTATGTCCGGCTCCACAATGGCTCAAAAACAAGATTAGAGAACCTTAGAACAGTGAGATTTTCAATAAGGTTCCTTCCCAAAAGATGATCTATCCTGAAATAAAATTGATCTAAATTATAAACTAATGCATCAGATAAATTCTTTTATACATGCATGCACAGAAATATGAAGAAAATATGAACTATGTTTATAGACCTATATATTTGCTTTTCCTCAAACTTGGAAAGAAGAGACTGTGTCAACTGACGAGAAGATGGTGCATCAAAACCAAAAGGTTTCTCAATTATTATACGATTCCAGCCCTTTCGGGTTTGGGCATTATCAGCAAGACAGGTTGCAACATCTAGAAGTGCTTCTTGTGGCACAGAAAGGTAAAAGATCCTGTTTGATTCAGATTCTCCCTGAGGCAGATAAGCTGTTACAGAATCAACTATCAAAAGCATTGAGCTTGTACATTGAAAAGACTGATAAGAACCTGTGAAAGCAGAAAAGAGTACTGAAACCATCTAACTTCTCTAGCATGCTGTAACTTTACCTCAGCCCATTCCATCCGAGCATTCAGCTTTGACATTCCTTTTCTGTTGTCATAATCTCCATTAAGGTAGTATGTTCTACTAAGAAAAGCATCCATTTTGTCCCCACAGTTCTGTCTGCAAGGTTATTTCATTTTTGGTGATTAACACAAGGCATGGACATATGTAGTAGACAACTATATACAAGAAATACACAGAAGTGGGATTGTTTATATTCTTATATCTGATAATATTTTCAATTAGAAGAAAATGGTACTGTATTGCTCAGTATTGAAATTGAGAATCGGCTTTTGGACTTTTGGCTTAACAGTTTAATACACTAAATGTTCTGCTAACGCAGCCATTTTACCCATAAGCAATAAGCATCGGTCAAAATTTAGTACTCAGGTCATCCAAACGATGCTTATGCTAATAACCTTTCCATTCCTCTGTGTGTGTTTTAAAGTCACAATAGTCATATTTTTGTAAGAACTCTATGGATGCAATTGTAAGCTGTCTTCCATAAGCCTTAAGCAAGTAAGCAGCTTCCAAAATTGTACAAACAATACAACAAAAGATTATTAAATCCAATAATTTAAGAGCTTAAGGGTTTTAAAACAAGAAATTTGATGGCAAGGAGACCTAAGGAGATAATATGAAGTGATACAAGAAACATACTGATGATCAACACGGCATGTCAAAGTTGAAGCTATTATGGATCTTAGCTCATCATCTGTCAGATTCTTTCTTGAATAACCAAAAATACCAACATTCTGCAGTTATGGGAAAGAAAAATTGAGAGAAGAAACATACAATTAAAATTTATAACATGTGCAGGTATAGTGGTAATACTTAAGAAACAGAATTGTGGTTCAAGTTACTGAGGTTTCAAATTCTCCTTTAATAATTGGAGCATGTCAACTGGACATTATATATCATTCACTTCATCTCTTGTTCCTTTCCCAAGATTTAGGGCCTGTTTGGATAAGCTAAAACTTCTTGCTTTTTACTTTTAAAAGCAAAAATGTGAAAGTTTTTTTTTATAGTGCAGCCGGTTGATGGTTAGTTTTAACATTTGTGGTATCTAGAAAGACTACCCAAACTTTCACTTTTTTGCTTTTAAATGTAAAAAACAAGAAGTGGTAGCTTATCCAAATGGACTCTTAGTTTTTCCATGACTGAACATTACAGATCTTTTAGCTGATCTTTTAGCTGCTAGAGAGATTTGCTTAAAGTTCTAAAGAAGTTTAAACTTGACAGGTGAATAGAGTGGCCAACTATATCAGGAAATACACTTTCCATAACTCCATTCAACAAGAAGTATCCACCATCATTGGTCTAAACATCTTCCTAGGAATTGAATCAGTATAAGAGATTAAATGGTGCTTATTTGGTTGAACCAACCCATGTGCTGTAAGCAAATTCAGGAATTTTCCTCACAGAAATAAACATTAATAGCGTGCTCTTAGTGTTCAATCATTTTTAGGATCCTCTGATCATCCATATATGATAAAATTAAAGTAATGCCCATACGTCAACAAGCTAACGAATCAGTACAGATCACATAATGATCTTTGCAATTAGGGGGGGAGGAAAAGAACAAGCCACGTGATGATAGGGTTGATGAAAATGAAAAAAGAACTAGCCAAAGCATTTCCGAACTAGACGCATTAAAATCCAAATGAAAACAAGCATATAAAAGCTGTTTACCTCAGGAAGAAAGCCACTGTAATATAGAGCAAATAATGCAGGAAAGATTTTCCTCCTCGCCAGCTCACCAGTAGCTCCTATGACAGCAATGCAAAGCGAGGATGCGCTACCACCTCGAGTGGAAAAATTGGAGGGATGTGTTTGTAGCAATGATGAAGCAGTTTCTGCGGCCGCTGTCATTTTTGTGAAAACATCAGAGTGAAAATTAAGCGAAGAACTTTCTTCAGGTTGTGAAAGTGTTTTCAATGTTTCTTCAATGGAGTCTGTATGTATAGCCATAAAAAAAAAAAAAAAAAAAAATGAAAATAAAAAAAAAAAAAAAAAAAAAAAATAAAAGGTTTTTTTTTAAAAAAAAAAAAAAAAAAAAAAAAAAAATGTAAAGTACTCAATCACAAAATATGAGAAAGTACACTCACGTTTTAAGTTAAAAGAAAAAATAAAAAGCATAGATAATATTAATCTGAATTCATAAATAAACCATTAGTGTTAATTAAAATACTTAAAGAAGAGACCAACCATCAGGTAAATTTATCGCTGATGCTCCTTCATGTGGTAGAATTGTTTGTGAATGATCTGTTGACTGATCTTCATCCTGATTTTTCAAACTCTTAAACTCATTTGCCTGTCTGCGTTTTTTGTGCTGTCGAAGGTTTAGACTCTCAAGTATCCATAGTTTCAAGCCACAAAACCTCCTGCAGAAATTGGCAGCACCTCCATAGAGCACAAGATGACCATCTATCACTGAAGAGAAGTTGTTTGCCTATATAAAACATGAACAAAATGCTTTTATCTATGGTATTATTTAGAAGAACGACAAGTTGTCGACAATCAACACATTTTGAACAGTTATTTTATAAAAACCACTAATAGTTTTACTTATATTTCAAAATGTAGAGATTATATGGGGGATGACATAGCAATTCACAATGAAAGGAGTTAGGAGAGGGATAAACTAAGTTGGTTAAATTGGTTACAAAACCACTTCTATGCCCTCGCATCTCGCCCTCCCTTCCTCCCTCAACTCCCCTTCTCTATCTCTCTCTCTAAGAGTTGGAAAAAACAGTTCCAATTTCTTTGAGAGTTAAAAAAATCAAAATTAATCTTGAATTACATCGAGGTTGTATATATCTGACAAGCACATAGTGCACCATTTTCTCCAGTAACAAATGTAACAACACAAAATCAAGGTTCATTATATAGAAACATAATCTATGAGAAGCCACCCTTTTTTTATAACCACTTTATTGAATGTTGAATAAGTCTGAAACAGAACAAACAAAAAGTTGGACTTAAGATAACAAGTGTGAGACTTTGTTACAAAACAACCTCCATTCTCCACCATAAACCACCATTGTCACTTTTTATGCAGATAGAGTCGTTTACGGGGCAACCTCTCTACTACCACAAGTCGATAATTGCCCACATCTCTGTCCCTCGGCTCCCCATTATCACAATAATTTTAATAGCTATGTGCTGCCCCTCCAAATCTCCAATCTAGACAAAATTAAGTCGCATCAAATTGTTTATTAAGTTTTCCTTGGTTTAAAAAATCGTTAATCTTTCAAGCAAAATCTCATACCAGTAAACTTCTCACTAAAACAAAATTCCCACTATACTAAATAATATTTTGTCCCACAGCTATTAAATTCTTGACTCAATATACATATTCAACCCAATTTCAAGAGCAAAAACTTCATCAGAATACCGCCGTGTTGGAGGCCTGCCAATATCTCAAAACAACACAAAAGGCATGGTTATAAGGATTATTTTTCATGGTGCAATTAAGGCAACAATATTTACCATTTAGGATTTAGAGTTTTAACACTATGTTTGGATTGAGAGAATTGGAGAGCAGAGAAGAGAATCTCATCAAAAGCTCCATCCTGTTTGGATAGCTTTTCTAGGGATGTCAACGGGGCGGGTTTGGGATGGGTCACCCCTTTCCCAACCCCGTCCCATTTAAGAAAATCCCATCCCATTCCCGTCTCAATTAAAAGACCTCATCTCATTACCGTCCCATCTCATTTACTATTTTCTTTCTGTTTTCCTTAGTTCTTTCAAAACCAAAACAAATTCCAAATACATCTATGAGCATTAAAGATAATTGTTACTTCTAAGAGTAAAATAAACTAAACCCTTTAAGAGGCATGATTGAAATTTCATTTTATTAAGAATGGACTTAATTGTAAAATACCTAAAAAATAAATACAATAAAAATAAATAAACATATATAATCGGGACAGGACGGATTTTTAAGCCCTCATCTCAAACCCGCCGCTAACCCTATTAGGATGACCCCAAACTCGTCCCAATAGTGGCGGGTAGGGTACTCGGATCAACTCGCAAAATTGACATTGCTGCTTTTCATAAGAGAAAGAGAATAGAAAATTTTAAAGTGTAAATTCCAATATTGTCATTATTTACACAAAAAGGAAATAAAAGCTAAACAAGGGAGAGAAATGTCAAAATAGTAAAATCAAGTCCATTGGACTTCCCTTTTCTTCTCCTCTTCTAAAAGAATTTTGGACTCTTTTCTCCCCCACTTTCTCTCCCCCTCCCTTCCTTTCTCTCCTATTTTGATTTGCCAAACAAGGAAATTTTAAAATATTTCTCTTCTCTTCTCTTCTCTTCTCTTCTCTTCTCCCCAACTCTCTCAATCCAAACGGACTGTGTTTGGGGTCTAGGGTTTAGGCTGAAATTGAAACCTTTATATATAAATTCGTCTTAATCTCTGCTTGGCTGCCCACGAAACAGTAGGGACAAGAAAGGAAGGAAATTTTCGAACCTTATGACTGATTGAGGTTAGAGTGGGAGTGTTACAAGAATCCAAGTTCACTTTTCTTTTTCTAAACTTTCTCACCAACCGAACAAAGCTCCTTTAACAAAACCCAAGATTGAAATGTCAACAAATTCTTACACTGAGTTATTAATCATTTATGTACGCACGCATATATAGTTGGAAACTCACCGGAAACCTAGAAAAGCCGGTCGTCGAAACAGAGACTTTCCGAGCATTTGGGTAAAGAGAGACTGGTCTTCCAGTGAATGATTCAGAAAAGGGTACCGAGAAAGATGAAATTGCCATCGACATTTGTGGGTTTTGAGAATATGCCTATGTACTTATAGGGAAAGAAAAAATTCTTTATAACGTTTGAGATTTTGAGGCTGTGACCAGGTCACGTAAACCAGAGACGATTGAAAACTGTATTTGTGGTTTTGAGTGCAGGAGATCGGGAAACTGTAAGGGGATGTTTTTTCTCGGTGATTTTCCCGGGAAAATTTTGGGCCCGCAGGAGCTGGTTGATCAGAAGAGCTACCCTGTGGGTGCTATCTGTATACTAAATTAATAAATTTAGTATCAGATACTTCACGCCGGTGTTCCAGAGTTTTAGCGCCTTCTGATGCTTTAGGGTCTGTTTGGCAAATGGGTCGGTGTAACCTTGTCATGGGCAAGGGCTAAGGTTTTCCTTGCACCAAATCTAGTTTATCTTGGGCCTAGGTGAGTCTTTGCTCTCATTCGCATGACTTTATACTGTTAAAACATTGCCAGAGGACAAAGACATTGGGGCTAGTCTTTGCTTCCGATCAAGGTTTTGAGGTATCGGTAATTAACCCATGGACACAGACATTGGCACATTGGGGCTGGTCTTTGCTTCCGATCAAGGTTTTAAGTATCGGTAATTAACCCATAACAATAACGTAAAGGTTTAACGGATATCGGATATCAAATATATCGGGTGATACGTAACGGGTATCAGGTGCTAGGATCGTAATTTTTTTTTAATTTTTTCACACCACCCCCAAAAGTAATAATAATCATAGATGTATATTAATGTTTTCAAAGAATTTTAGTGAATTTATTTTAAATTTTCACGAATCATTACTTCATCACAATTAAAATTAATTGAGTAATGAACTAGAACTCTTTGAATATAAATAAATGTGTTAAAAATTCATATACACCTGTAATTTATAATTATTTTGAAAAATATTTTTATAATATATTATGTAAGTTATAAGTTACTAGCTAAAACAAAAATTTGTTTGAATTGTATTATAATTTTTTAAAATTTTTATTTACTTTTTTAAGAATTAAAATTTTTGCTCATATTTTTTTAATTATAATTAATTTTTGGCATGTTAGTTTAATTTGCTTTGAAGTATTGATAACTATTTAAAAAAGCAAATCGAAATAAGCAATTTTAATTTTATAAAAAAAATTATAAAAGTAATAAATTTTGTAATATTAAATTATAATTTAACTTAATTACATAAGTCAATTAACCATTGGTTAATATAAAATAGTCAAACTCTTATATATATATATGGGTGGGAGAAGACCACAACGCCCCACCAGAAGGAGGAGCCTGCCGATTGCTTCCCATACGGGATGGCGACAGCAGCGGTGGTGGAGTCGTCACCAATGACTGCGCAGGTAAGTCCTCTCACTTGAACTCATAGTATGCTTTTTCTTCTTCTCTCCTTTTTATCTACTAATTTCTTCTCCTTTTTCTCTCAATCCAACACTTGAGGAACTAAAATCACGAGACTTTATCATTTATTTGAAAGAAAAATAAAGTAGGGTATTGATTGTTAGGAATCTCTGCTTGCAGCATATTATTATAGGTTTCTTGTCGTTCACGTGGGTGTAACGGGAATCGGGGTATAACTGCCTTTACGCACATTTATGCACCGTATTAGGCCGATACGCCGTGAATTGCTTTACACATACAGTATTAGGATGTAAAGTGTATATGAGACTCTGAAATCCCATACGTATCAGGCAATATGTATAGGATCGGACAATACTTAAAACTATGCTTCCAATGCTTTAATACCTATTTGTAACGATGTTTTGATGTTTATAACTCAATCTTGTTGTTTAAATAAAAGAAAGCATTATATTTTAAGCATAAGTGAGCTAATTTTAGCTATATTTAAATATGGGACCCACAAGTCTTTGAGGTGGGCCCTCATTGGAATGCATTCATCTCAATAAGGAGATTAATGTATTGTATTAATATGCTCAAAATAATAGTGTTTTGAATGAGAAATTGTAGTTTAAAATCATCCATTTAAAATTGGTTAAAGGAGGTAGTCATCTTTGTCCCATATTGGTTAAACAATGGGTAGCATGTGTGTTTATATAATCTTAAATTGGACTTATGGGTTTGGCTCCAAGGGATGCCAAAGTTTTGTGAGGGGAGAGGACCTACACAAACTTTGGCTTGGTCCAACACATACGCGCTCGCCCGCACCGGGTCGGGTCATTTATACCGACCAATTATCTTTTTGGGCCAACTCAAATTACCAATTAAATTTTTTTTATTAACGTTCGTATTAAATTATGACTATTGGCAAGTGCAGCAGAATAGTCATGTCTGTTTTTGCATTTGCAAAGAGTCGTAATTGGTCAAAATGTTTGTGTCTGTCCATGGTGCCTTTTGCGCTTCACGAAGAGACACCAATGTGTCTATAAATAGACCATGTCCAGAGTCCATTCCATTCATCCATTTTTCCAAATATTCATTATCTGCATACTTTTAAAGAGAGAGAGAGAGATAGCATTCTTTTGATTTGCTATGTCGGCAGATTGCAATGCTTCTTCTGCAGGCATGATCATTGTATCCTACGAGGCAGACATCTATCAAACTCTAAGCTCCAATAAGAGGGGCGTATTCTGTCTTAAGGACATAATGTGCAACACTAGCCTTGATCAATTTTCAACGTACTTGAATTCTACAGTTTTTGAATAATCTGTAAGTTATTAATTTTAAGTGTTTTAAATAGTTTGGTTACTTGAATAATATTCTGGATTGACAGAATTCTTATTCGGGTACGATTCTCATCTTCTTCTTCTTTATCTTATTCTTTAATTACATTATATCTTAATTGGTATATAATTCTGTTTTACAGAATTAATATACATTTTGTTTTGTTTTGTACTCTTTTAATTAACTGGTTATTAGAATATTATTTAGACACAATATTATCCAATTATAGATAATTCTATTTCTATTTTTTCTAACATAAAGAATTGTGGGGACTTATCTTAGTGCAAGGTTAATATTAAAAAAACCCAATCAGAACTAGTATTTCGGGCGTTATACAATCCCATGGAGCGGTGGCCCCGTGTAGGGAGCAGGGATTAGTCGGGCTTTGACAGCTCGGACACCTCGTTGCTTGGAAAAAATAAAAAAATAAAAAAATAAAAAAAAACCCTCCTAAACCAAACTTTCCAAACAAATGAAGATTTTGCACAATTCTGATTTTATAAAAATGTGTTAATATTTCGAATTGTCAACTCACTTTCATTGAGATAGGTATTTTGAAAAATCAACCATTCGATTAGATACTCTTCCTATACATATCATGTACTCCAAAAATTACAGTGATCCAACAATCTGTTTTTGTAATACAAATTGTTAAATAACTATGACATCATCCACTAGTAAATTTCCACGATGCATTCAGATTTGATGTTGATATGACAAACGATTAACACTGTTGATCGTCCATTAAAGGAGCACCACGAAAGTAACTCACTTGGTCTAACGGCTGGGCTTTAAAACGCATGTCTGTCAAGCCATTTTGAGGCGCTCTCCCAACGTTAACAGAGGAAATGCTGGAACTCTCTCTCCTCACAACTCCTTCACCATTCATCATCCCCAATTCATTAACACAAACAAAACTTTTATGGTTGAACTTTTTAAAATCCTAGATTTTGATGTTTTTATTCAACCTATTTCACAAATTTTGCAATAATTCAAGAATCCATCAATCTTGAATTCAAGAAACCCATAAATTAGGCAATTTTTAAGAAAAAAAACCCTAGATTTATGATTCAAAGCTTGTTCCTCAGACTTCAGATATGGAGCATTGGCTGTTGATGCTGAAGCCGTTGACGTGGCATCAAGTGTTCGATTGGCTTCCACAGTGAAAGATGTGCTAGGGATCAACAAGACTTTTGTTTTGCTAGATTCAACAACCCTGGTGAAATGTTATTGATTCAAGATCTCGGCTCTTGATTTTATCAGACTCTGCTTTTAGTTTGGGTTAATGTTATTTCCATTTCATAGCCGACGATGCTCTAATAAGGAGGCAACATGGATCCATTCTCTCTCGACATTTGGGATTCGTTCAAGGATTTTCCTTTTCTTTCTTCTATCATTTCCTCCAAAAGATGGGTTTTGTAACACCCAACCTAACATCCATACCGACCATTCCGGATAGGTCAACACGTGTCAAGATGGAAGTACAACCTATCCTACTCATTCATATTTCCTCATGAGATACAAGAAATATATATAACAAAATGAAATATCATGTCCATACATTATGTCCAAATCGCCATTTATAATATAAATAGAAAATCAAATAATGCCAACATCCCTAGCAAATATGTAGTATAAAAAATCAAGAAATATATAAATAATACATATCTCATAAGCACGCAAATGCTAATGCAGAACTGCAAAGAAGCTATCCAACAACCCTCAAGCAGAAGATTGTGCCAAGCCAGAAATGAACCACAAGTCAACTTGCAATTAGCTGCATGAATCGCAAGGAATGAGCCGCCTAGGATTGCTTAGTAGGATATTGTAACCCCTGCACATTAATAACAATATGGTGATACATAGGATATTCGTATAAAATTCACATTCCAAGAGTTCAAAGGTTTTATAAATCAATTTCGTAATAACATTTAAAGACATTGTGGGCTTCAGTAAAAATCAACCATAATCTCCAGAACCAGTAACAAACAGGGCATATGCCTCGTATGTGGAATGAACCATCACATGTGGACTAGAGCTCAATACCGTCATCATCCATAGCATGACACTATACGTCACCCCGTAGGATCTATGGTATACCCACCGGTATGGAATTGGCCCGATTGGCATATGCTTCACTTCTTTAGATCATTAGCATATTCAATCTTGGATTGAATTATATTAGGGGGCTGTTGATTCAAGCTAAGAAACCTTTAGCTTAACCAGGCTACTACTAAACTAGGTCGGAGACCAAAGTCACTCCCGCACCCAAAATATAAACAAATAGGGCCATGGGCCCAAACCCTCAATGATATAATTCAGTTCACATACATACATATATATTCATGCATGTCCTAAAATATATATATAACCGATCATCATGCCATGTCCACTGAGATGAGGCCGGGTCCATAGTCACACATGACTGCCACTACCACCAACATCCCCGCGTAGTAAAATCTAATATCAAGAACCAGGATCCATCGTAGGGAGGTTAGAGAGCGAACTCACACCTATACCTCTAGCATGCATGGCATCCAATATACAGCGAAACAGAAACCCATAAGCAGGCATTCCCTTTAAAGTACAATTACTTCTAGAGTTTTAGTTCAAACAGTTATATAAAACAGATTTCCAAAACCATAGCCTTTTCCAAAGAGTTGTGAATGATTTAAGTGTAAAATCAACCACATTCTTTATCCATAAAAATTATTTGAAAGACAAGTTGATGGTTCATAAAGCATGCCACACAAGTTTACAGTTTATAACCAGGTTTATTCCATGTATCTAGTTTACCATTCAATAAGAAATAAAGTTCTCAAATATTCATGAATCATACCATTTAATCCAAGTTTATAATCCATATCATTCTCCTAGCAGTTGTAAAACAAAGATATTATCATTAACAGTAAAATGTTACTTATCCCTACCTTAATACAACTGTGTTTTGCAACCCTTTGTGGCTCCACAAGCCTCCTAATGCAATGCTTAATGCACCCAATGCAAGTGGTCCTCCAAAGGACCCAAGTCAAATCAAGAACAACAATAATGCAAGCAAGGAAGATCAAAAGAAAGCACAAGGATCCATGATTTCAAAAGTAAAGCAATTCGTCTCTCAAAATCGCTCACTCGCGACTCTAAAGATTCAAATCCCCAAAACGCCAAACCAAAGACTTTAAAACTTCCAAGACATATCCCCAGATGTGTCTAGATACCACACGTTGAATTCCATGGCCAAAAGCAAAACGAATTTGAGGATATAGGCCAAAGAAGACAAATTGTACATAATAGGGGAAATTTTGGTATTACTAAAATAACTCTCTCTCCAAAAATGGTCCAACCCAAAAACCTCAAAATTCAGAAATTAGACTTTACAAGCTTTTCGTACATATAAAGAACACTCAAAACGAAGTTCGTACGAAGAAGTTATGAAGAAAAGAAGATTGAAGAAAGAAGATGGCAAAATTGTAGGACCCATTATCGATAATGGCATAGTGCATTATCGATAATGCAAGCTTTCAGGTTCACAAGAAATGACCACTATCGATAATGACAATAGCCATTATCGATAGAGGTCATCCCTGTCACGCGGGTTCGACCTGCAACTGGTATGAAATCCAAATTAACTTTATCAAAATATATCAAAACCTTAAAATAACATATTTAAACCCTTGATTCTTCAATATAATACTTCCCAAACACTTTATTTACACCATAAACCCAAATCAAGCTCAACAATGCTCGATTCTTTCATGTACAACCGAAAAACCCAATCTCAAACATATGGAGTTAACAAAACCCACATGTATGCCTTAAAACTTTATAGATTTACCAAAAATACATCTTACCATCAAGATCTAACTGCATGCAGTCATAAAAACACAAGATAGATGGGTTTTGAAAAAGGATTTATACAAATTTTAAAAGTAAGACCCGAGGAACCCAAATCAAAACCTTTCAAAACTTACATGAAGTCCAACACAACCATAGATCCATTTACTTAAAGTCTAAATCAATATATTTTTAAACAACAATACACAACCGAGAATCTGAAATCTCAACATGCAAGCTTGAAACCATTTTAAAAACCCAAAACAGTTTGCATGTATGTTTTGAAAACTTTAGACTTAACAAAATACCCACAAGTAAAGATCCATGATCAAAACCCCTTTTTACATCAAAATTAAGAGTTTCAAACCAAGATTTAAACCCAAAGTTCCCATGTCCTAAAATGCAAAGAGGAAGAATGAAGAAAGATAGACATGCAAGTACAGAACTTACCTTAGCCACTACAAGAATGAAGTTCGGCTAGAATCCGGCAAGGTCCGACAGCAGCACCTCCCCACAGCAGCCCTTTCTCACTCTCGGCTCTTAAACTTCATCCCAAGCTGCTATATGAGAAGTGTGCAGTAAAAAGGAAGAGTGAGTAGCCACGGTTTTAAATAGAAAACCAAGGGGATACATTGGGTATTAATCAAAAAGGTTTTTAACCAAAAAAAAAATAATTGTTTATTTACGAAATCACCCCAAAATATATATATAATTTAAAAAATAAGCATTTTAAAATTTTGGGTTATCACAGGTTCAATGCTTGTAAACCGTACAAAGCTTTAGGAAATCTAAAGCCTTAAGCTACAACTTTGTAATCCAAGGTATGTCATGGTTTCAAGGTCTTGCTGAGATAAGTTCTTAGACAATTGGAGGTTTCAAAAGATAGGGTTTTGGAAATTTAGGTCTTGTTTGGTTAGAGAGAAAAGTAACAAGAATTTTGGAGATGGAAACAAACATGTTCAGCTTTCTATCTCCCCTACTCTCTCTCTCTCTCTCTCCCCTAATCTCTAACATCCTCAGTATGTCGACTGTAATTTTGGGTGTTAACACTGTTAAAGACATTTTTTTTGGCCAAAACGACATTATTTAATCTATTAATTTTTTCTACCGTTCGATCCTTGTTATTACTATGTGTCCTTCATACTACGGTGGATCAACAACTATTGATCTATTGTCAGATCAACAACAAATCCAAACGCTTCCATGGCTCTCAATAAAAGTAAGCTAACAATTCGAAATGCCACGACGTCCTAACCTAATCATTTCTATACATATTCATATTTTATGGAGATTGTTAATCAAAATTTTCATAGTTTAGGATGATTATTTGTTTAGTTTTAAAGTTCTAGAGGATTTCGTAAACCTAAGTACTTAACTTAAAGTTCTTAAGGCTATTTGTTCCATTTTGAAGTTTAAATTTCACATTTTAAAATCAAACAAGTAACCCTAAGAACTTTAATGTTCCCAAAACCTTCCTTTATACTTTGAAAATTAAACAAAAAACCCCTTTAAACTTTAGGTTAAGTTTACAAAACTTTTGAACTTTCCAAACGGAAGAGTTATGGGTACAGTATTAAAAAAAAATGCATCCGGAATTTATCCTTTGTTTGGATAGGTTAAAGTTCGTTTAATTGTTTGAATAAATTCGTTGTAATTTACATGATCCTAAAGGTACAAATTCATATTATTGAATGTGATTATTTTAAAAAGTTAGAATCTTTACTCTCAATTGTGGTGATGTTACAATCCTTTTGAATCCTATTCACATGGGACAGTCAAATATGTTCTAAAAAGTTTGATTCAATTTACATCGATTTGAATGAAAAATATAAATAGGAGAAAGAAAAACAAAGGTACCATACTCGAGAAAAGTTTTAAACCAGAGTAAATACGATTGATTTTTTATTTAAACAAACACGTCTATAATATAATTTAAAAAGAAAAATATCCACAGTTAATAGGAAATACATGCCATTAGAGTATTTCTAATGCATTCATATCATGTGATATGCCAATGCCAAAATTTGATATCTTAAATGGTACTAAATGCCTCAGTGCCAAATTTTGTCACATATGTGCTCTAGCACAATAATAATAGTATATTTTTGTATTTTCCATTTTTTGAAGAGAAAGTATGATATGGTACAAATGACAATTGTCATTTGAGGTACAAAATTTGGCAATCTTATATGTCTATTTTCAAAATTTGGTACCTCAAATGATACACCTTTGGAGAAATTTATTTGGGTGCCAATACCAAATTTTGACAATAGTGCTCAAATGGTATATCATTAAAAATGCTCTTAAACCAACATGTCATTTGCCATTTGCTATGTAGGGACACTTAAAAACTCATTAATAATATCAAATTTAATCTTATAAAATCTATAATTACAAGTGTCTAATCATATTTTTACCCTAAAAGAGATAATTAGAGAAGAGAGACTCAAATACCCCATCACGTGTGACCTAAACACCTATTAAATTTAAATTTCTTTATTTTTAAAAGAATATTAACCTCAAAAGATATTAAATTTTGGGTGGGAGCATGTGCCCCCACTCTAAATCCGCCGTGCTGGTAAGCAAGCTTCCTACTAACTATCACTGCAGTTCTCGATATTCTCATACAAGTTGCTAACTTGACCGTCAGAGAACTCATGGTCGGTATCACATCGGTGTCTACGCGACTAATCAATCGTCTTTTGCTCCTCCCTTGTAGGAACCACAACCCGATTAGTTAGCCCGCCAGCGAAATCCAGCAACATTAAATATTGATTTTCTTACACTTGTTTGAAAATTGTTTTTTCTAGAAAAATCTCTTCATCTTGTCAAACAATTCTACATACAGTATATTTTTCCTTGTTATTTATATTCTTTTTTACAAAATGATCATTATATTAAGGAACTCAGTTGGATAAGCTACCATCTTTTGTTTTGTTTTTGTTTTTTGTTTTTTTTTAAGTATATATATATATATATATATAGTTCCCCTTACACCCTATTTTGACACCTATATTGACACCTCGTTTTCAAAATACTATCTTTGATAGATATTTTGACGAACCGACCGTTGGATTCAATACATTTCTTATGCATATCATATATACCAAAAATCATAGTGATCCAACGGTTAGATTTTAAGAAATGTCACTATAAAAAATTGTTATGTTTTTAATTAATAAAAAAAAAAATAGTTCTTCAAAATGATATTTTTCAAAAACTAACCGTTGGATCTCTCCGATATTTTTTCATACATGACAAACATAAGATAAGTATCTAATTTAACTGTCGGTTTCTCAAAATATTCGATCTACAATGATATTTCAAAACGAGATGTAAACATAGGTGTCAAAATAGGGTGTAAGGGGAACTTGTCCCACATATATATATATATATATAAACAGACCGAGTTCATGATTTTATCTTTTTCCATTGAAAAGAAAGACAAAGCCATTTCACACAAATGATAAAAAGCAACTTTGCTCAACAAAACATTTCCAAATTCCAATAGTGAAAAGCTACATTTTATGAGTAGTTATAAATGGTAATAAACACTTCCTGGAAATATTTTTTAAAAATTTTCAAGGAAGTTTCCCATCAATTCTACAAACAAGATCCCCACAGAAGCTGTTTTGCATGTGATAATTGTTGGGGACCAAACTTTCAGTAAGCTTACACCACCCTTATAAATGATATTTGATGTGTTCCCTTCCTCTATTCCTTCATCTATGTGGCTGAATCTGTCGGGCCTGCGGTTGTGGAGCTGGATTCTGAGTTGGGGAGCTGAATGATGAGCTGAACCCCGGTGTGGGGCTTGCAAAGACCTTCCGATGCCAAAGTTAGTATAAGGCATAGTCGTATATAAAATGAGAGGAGCTGGCTTAAGTGAGCGTACCTTGCTATTGTGGAGGAAACCTCTTTAAATAGGTGGGATATTTGTGAAATATCCCGTTGAGGCGGTTTAGCCAGTGAGCAATCCTTGTCCCCTAGCCTTAAAGGCTTGGTCTTCCCAATAAAGCATGTCTGACAAAGCTTTATTGGGGGAAGGGGGCCTTATCCCTTGAGTGATGCACAAGTAAAGGTGCTGAGGCGGTGGAGAATGGACGGGGAGTGGCCACGCGTCAGCCTTGCGAAGCCTCTTTTGTGTAATCGGGTGTGCGTGTAATTTTGGGCTCCCACAATAATAATTAAATTAAATGAGATTTTGGATTTCATTCCTATCTTTATGGGATGAGATTTTGGATTTCTTTCATCAAAAATGAAATTCTTGGCCCATGTGTTGTTTCCCTTCCATTGACAGCTAATCACTAACTTTCTCTCTCTCTATATATATATATATATATATATATATCTATCGTGAGGCTTGGGCTTCACATTAATTAACTACATAAGTGAAGCCCATAACACCAGTACATGAAGAGAGGGGATAATGCAACCTTTGAACTATTTGTCCATCCCAACTATTTGTGATTTTTTACCGATTTATGAAAAAATACATTATTTTTAAGAAAACTAGCCCCGCTATCCACTAGAAAACATCATTTTGAACAACTTTGTAGAAGAATATTTTTCCAAAATCTATCATTTAAGTAGATTTTTTGGCATTTTTTACGAAAAAAGTCTACTTAAATGATAGATTTTGGTAAAATTTTCTTCTACAAAGTTGTTCAAAATGATGTTTTTTAGTGGATAACGCGGCTAGTTTTCTTAAAAATAATGTATTTTTTCATAAATCGGTAAAAAATTACAAATAATTGGAATGAACAAATAGTTGAAAGGGATTGCATTATCCGCTCCCGTACATGAAAGTTAATCCCAGCCACCAGCCCACCACCGTTTACATAAAGCCATGCCATATTCAGCGTGCGCCCGTCACTCCCAGCCCATCGTATCAGCTATCAAAGAAAGGCCCTACTGTTAGGTAGAAAATTAGTCAACAATGGGACACATGCAGCTTTCATGGCTGTGACCATCTACCTCATTCCCCACCTATGATTAAAAGTAAGAAAGATATAACATTTGAATCTTCCACTTTTAGGACAGAGTCTTATCTACTTTATGTCTAGTGTTTTCTCTCTCTCTCTCTTCAAAAATTTTAAGCACATAATTCAAAACACATGAAAAGTCATCATAGTTTTTTTTTTTTTTCCTAAATAGACAAGTATCCTAGACCAGTTTGTGCGCATCAGACTAAATCCTACACCCTGAACAGGGTTTCTGAAACAAGGCTTGCGCCTTGTGGTATGTGGTCCCGGATATTAGCAGCTTGTGGAAGTCAAACACGGAACCAAGGAACTTAGTACGCCCTTAGTCTTGCTTGCTCTGCCACTGAGCTACCCACTCTGGGATTATCATAGTTATTACAATGTACCTATCACACTATTTTAAATTCAGTAAAAGATATATTGAAATGTATTCATGTACTGACGAAAGTTGATAGTGAATTCTGATTATATATTCTAAACAAAAGAAAATATTAAATTTTTGATTGAAACTTATGATTAATCATGTGGTGTTTTTATAGGTTTCTTATAATGTCCTCTATTCAAAGATACGATACATATTGCGTTTAAAGATTCATGCAATATCCACTAAAATGGGAGGAGCTTATCATTGTAGCCATGAACACACCCTTACTTTAGTTTTCTTTTTCTTTATAGTGATAGAAGAAATGCTACGAGGAGTATTGATGATTTATCACCTATTTTAAAAGAGAGATAGAGATGCTTCGGATTCTTAAATATGTATTGATTATTTATCAACTATTTTTAGAAAATAGATAGATACTGGAATTTTCGTATACGGTAATCCAAACACGACACAAGGGGAGTGGGACCTGCAATTGGGACCCTATGTGTTTGGTTGGCATTGCGCGTATATAATAGTCTTAGACAATTCTTTTAGAAGATATTCATTCACAAGATATCATACAAGTTACAAGACTCGTACCCTTCTCTTGGTTACAGAATCCTATGAAGTTTGGTATGTAAAACTTCATTACAAAATATTGCTACATATTTTAATCACATTTGTTGATCAAAGTTTGTTATTCGTTTTTATTTAATAGAAATTTTGTATCTACCTTAACCAACAGTGAATTAACTCCTTTTACCGTACCTATTTGGATAAGTTACTACTTTCTATATTTTACTTTTAAAAGTAAGAAAGTACAAATTTTGATTGTATAAAGTATCAACTTTTAAAAGTAACTATCAATTTTCTGTATTACAAAAAATTATAAAAAATTATAAAAAATCCCCCATTTGGATAAATTTCTACTTCCAATTTTTCTACTTTTAAAAGTAAAAAAATGACCGTGCCTGTTTGGATAAGCTTCTATTTCCTGCATTTTTACTTTTAAAAGTAAAAACATGAAAGTTTTGAATGCAAAAAATTTGGTAGTTATTTTAAAAAGTTGAGAAAATATAAAAAACTTTTTTTTTTTTACTTTTAAAAGTAGAAAAACAGAAAGTAGAAGCTTATCCAAACGTACAGTGTCGACATTTTGATAGTTACTTTTAAAAATTGAGGTAGTAAAATATTCTTGTTACTTCAACTTTTAAAAATAACTACCAAAATTCTGCTCTAAAAAATATATATATATATATAAAAAACTTCAATTTTTATACTTTTAGAAGTAGAAAAATAGAAAATAGAGGATTATCCAAACGCGCCCCAATGTCGCAACTTTTAAAAGTAACAATCAATAATTTGCATTATAAAAAGTTATAAGAAAAACTTTCATTTTTCTTTTCTTGTAAAAGTAAAAAACATGAAGTAATAATTATCACCAATTATCTTGTAGCCAAAAGACATGTATTTTCGTTTTTAGAAAAATTATTTTGTATGTTTGAAGATATAGAATGTATCAATAGAAATTTAAACATTATAATGAACATGCATGTTAAGTTATGCCATCAAAGCAGCTAGAAATAAGACTCCAAAATGTTAAAAATATGAGAGCTCATAGAGTCATAGCACGCTAGGGATGTGAGACAAATTTGTGAAAAACCAAAGGTGTGAGAGTAACTTCATTTTATTTTTAATGTATTTTATTTTGAATTGTTTTTTCTTTCATTTCCATGGACCCTGATTGAAACGTAACGAGTTGATCACAGAAAGCCCAAAAACAGACGACAAATCATAGGACAAACAGAGAGAAAGCAGCCTAACTGTTACAAACTTCTATATTTTATGTACATAATACATTATATTATATATATATAAAAGTATTGCTGTGTTGTTCGAAAGTGACCCACCGGCCACCACTACCACGTTCCCTGTATTTTCTCTCTTTTTCTTTCTTAGTCTGATCGGAATCTTTTATCAGTTAGGCCATAGTTAAATCAACTTTGCACGGATAAGACTGGTGGTTGTGCCATTTCTCTTTTGCTTTTTTCGAAGTTACATGTATGGAAAGCTCATGTTTTTTCTTGTAAGAGTAAATGTTTTCAATTTTAAGCTGTTTAATTTCTGGGTAGGTTTCTGGGTTTTTGATATCTGTGATCATTTGAGTGGTTGATTAGATTAAATTTAAATCTGGGTTTAAGTTTTAAGCTTTGATTTTTGATGGGTTGACTGTAATCGAGTGATTAATTGGGGTTATTGGCTTTGAAATTCAGCGATTCTTTGATGGGTTTAGTTTGTTATTCTAAGTCTTGGATTTTGGATCGGATTATCAGTTTTGAATTTATCTTTAGCTGGTTTTAATGGGTTATGTGCTTCTCAGCTTGTTTTATATTCTTACACATGCGCCCCCAGTGTTATTCCCTCTGTTGTTACACTCTTATCTGTTACTTATGCCATGGGGTTTGTCAATTTTTTCAATTTTCTTTTTTCTTCAATGTATTCTCATGTAAAGTTTGGGTTTCTTTTGTAATATCTTATCTCCTTGCAAAGTCTCAGTATCTATTCAAAGCATTTCTTCAAAAGGAGTAAAATATTAAAAACGTATATTCTAAGAATTATTGTTCCATGAATTGTAACAGGGAGCTCATTGATGTTAGATTTAATAACTTCCAATCTCATCATATTTATCTGTTTGTAGCTGTGCAACTTCCTTCTTAATCCATTTTGTGTCGTTGGATGTAGGTTATGAGATTTTAATTCCAGTTTTGATGCGATAACATATTGCTCATTACATCACAATTGTTGGTAAATGGGGTCTGAAGGGCCTCCAGCTGTGACAATCCATGTGACTGGTTTTAAGAAATTCCATGGAGTTTCAGAGAATCCAACCGAGACAATTGTTAGTAATCTGAAAGATTATATGAATAAAAAGGGTTTGCCAAAAGGCTTGATTCTTGGGAGTTGCAGCATTCTTGAGACTGCAGGCCAGGGAGCGCTTGTTCCCCTTTACCAGACATTACAAGCTGCTTTGAGCAAAAAAGATTCCGAATCAGCTAATTCTGGGAAGATTATTTGGGTCAGTTGCTCATACTTATCTTCTATTGCTTCTCAGCCATATGCATATTGCAGGATTACATTTATCCAAGTTCTCTTTTTTCTGTGTAAACAATACAGTTTATATAGGCAACTTGGTTAGAAACAGTATCTTTGATTAGAGACCACAATGGGACACTTTGCTAATCAATAAAGCATGTACTAAACTTTAAGGCTCTGCTTGGTGTTCCAAAAAGGTGGTACCTGGAAATGGTCTTGGAAAACCCCTGTAGATGCTGTTCTTTCAACTGTGGTTTCCTTTTTCAATTTTTGGGAAGCTCTATCCAGGAAGTAGGCTGAATTTACTAGCCTTACTGATCTCCTGTAATGCGCATTCTTCAATTATATCTGTCTCAAAAAAAAAAAAAGAGAAAGAAAAAGAAACAAAATAAAAATAAAAATTATAACTACTGTGATAAGTAGTCTAATCCAGCTCTATGGACTCACTTCTATTCCTGATTTCGTGTTCTTTTGCTATGATTTAATCTATTATTGATCCCTAGATCATCTTCGTGAACTTTAGAACATGTGGCAGGGTACTAGAAATTTTAGTTGGCCTGTATCCTATCAGCTTCTTTGTACAGTATAGAGCACAATTGCAAATATAAGGATATCTCTAGAACTTGTGAGAGGACCAAACATGTCGGGTATAACCTGTTTCTGTTAGACTATAAATGCATGTGTTCTTGTGCATTGGTTTGTTTTTTGAAGAATTTGTTACAAATATATTTTAGAACCTTATTTGAAGACCAATAATATAGCAGAACTTAAATGGGTTATAGCATGTGAATTACCCATTGTAGATTCCACCCATTTTTCTTCTCCTCCTTACTCCTCTTCTTCCATTTGTCTAATCCTTCAGCTTTGTGGTAAGACTAGCCTGTCACATTATGGCATCCATTTTTATTCATTTCCAAGCTCTTTTTTTTTTTTTTTTTTTTTTTTAAATACAGATTTTTGTGTCAAATTTTGAAAGTTGAAGATCCATATTTGGTGCAAATGGACCCATTATTTGCCACATTATGCATCATGTTTCATGTCCTTTCTAACAACATTTCTTCAGCTACACTTTGGAGTTAATAGTGGCGCATCAAGGTTTGCTATTGAGCATCAAGCTGTCAATGAAGCTACCTTTCGTTGTCCTGATGAGATGGGATGGAAGCCTCAGGTGAGATATAGCACCTTTGGTTTTTATTTTGTGCATGTACAATTTTCATTTGGTTGAATCTTCCAATTGACTAAACTAATCTTTCCTTTCTTTATTATTTGCAGAAAGTTCCCATTATTCCTGCAGATGGTGGAATTTCACGAGCACGAGAGGTATAATGGGTTTTCATGATACTTCTAATTGTTCTCTTTCATATTTTTTTGATAATTTTTTTGTGGACCTTATATTTAATGCTGAATATAAATTATTTGTCCATAAAGATGCCATCATGGTGAACTGTAATTGTGATGACAGAGTCTGAATGTTGAATTTATCTACCTTATTCGTGGTGTTTGAGGCTGCCTATCTTTGTATTCATCCTTTCTTGTTCATGGCACTGAAGTTGCAGCATATTAGGTGGCCAATTTTTCTCAATGATATAACAATAGAAAAGGAAAATGAAAATAAGTGAAGAAGAAGAAGATGTTAAATAAATCATATGAATCACTCTCCTTTGTTCAAATAAATCTTACGAATTTCTTTTGCTTCTATTTTTTGTGCCAATTCTTTCTCCTTGTGTATAAAGGGTTGTTACTCTAGAATGGAATGGCATTAAGATGATATTTCCTAGTTTTTGTTCATGGAAAGAACCCATGTTATTTTTGGGAAGATGTACGTCATGGGGTCAGCTTCCTTTT
>JAESVK010000645.1:1890976-1915939 GCA_017140935.1 Hamamelis virginiana | reverse complement strand
ACCTAAAGACCATAGAAAATTTTTTAGGGTGAACAAATATATAATTACAAAAAAGAAAAAAAAAGAAAAAAAACAAATAAATTGGAAGACATTTACTATCCCTAGAAAAGCTTTTCAATTACCTTTCCAAGCTTTTATGCAGGTAGGATGCTGCAGGCCAGTGAGGGGGTGCCATTTGGATTTTCTTTCACTATTTTGCATATAAATACTTATAAAGTAATACATATAACATATATAGCAAAAGGAAAATCTGAAAAGTTGGGGGTGCCATGGCCCCCTTGACTTTCCTTTGGCTCCGCCCTTGGACTTGCGTCTCTCTGTTTTGCTGCGCTGCCAATGCTAGATAGATATTTTGAATTTTCTTTATTGGTTTATAAGACCTGAATATATACTGAACCCAAGAAAGTTCTTGGACTACGTACATGAGACCCTTCACAAAAGCAATTCTTCAAACATGTTGTAAGCATAGTTATGCATACTAAAAAAATATAAATGTACAACTTATACTTGAACTCTAACCCCAAAAAAAAAGAAAAAAGAAGAAGAAGAAAAGGATGGAGAAGACATATATGAACATGGATGGTGTTTACCGGAGATGGTGAATGTCGGATATAGAGGTGGCGGCGGTGCATGAGCTTATTTCCAAATATTAGCCATCCAAGGGGGACCTAGCTAGCTAGCTACTTCATCACCCATCGGGAGTGTGTAATGTGTTGAGGACCCAAATATAGATAACTATAACATGAATGAATGACTATTTATAGAAAGTGCTGTTCATAATGCATGCAGACTGATTTATACAGAAAAGTCCATACGGAATAAGTTTTGGCTCCTCTGTTTTTGCTCTGGAATTATGTGGCATTAATCCTCGTGGACGGATGGGCATGGATATTTAATTTTTATGACCAGTGAAAAAATAAAGGGAAATTGGACAAACTCCTATTTTAAAAGCTTTTCATGCTTAAAGTCTTCTACAGAGATCTTTCATGACAAAAGTCTTTTTTGGCATGAATTGGGCAAAAATACCCTTCCTTCCCAACAACTTTCAGCACCACATCCACCCCAAACTCGAGTTCACTACCCCAGACCCTCCATTTCACTATGCCAAAATCGCATTCCACTACGTCGGAAAATGCATTTCACTACGCTGTGAAAAATAAAAATAAATAAAGAATGCATTTCACTATGCTGTGAAAAGTAAAAAAATAAAAATGACCAAAAAAGAATGCATTTCACTATACTGTGAAAAATTTAAAAACAAAAAAACAAAGAACAAAAAACAAAAAAAAAGCCCCAACAGAGGAGAGAGAAAGAGAGAGAGGAAGAGTGAAAATGGGAGGAGAAAGAGAGGGGGGAGGACCTCAAGATATGATAGTGCAGTATTGTCGGTGACCTTCAGATTTGAACAAAATCAACTTCTTTTTTTCTCTCTCTCTGGTTCAAAGATCTGTAAGCACCATGGAAGAATCCGTGAAGATCTGGTATGGAAACAACCTAGACCAACAAACTTTTCGACTTACAGATGCTCTGATGGATGGGTGACCGACTCCGGCTGAAGACCCTCCGACGAGCGATGGTGATTTTGAAGATCAACCTCAAGAATGGAGTTCACTACACCTGTCTTAGAGCTTCTACTTCTTGTTCTTCTTCTTCCAGTCCTCCATATCACCATCGTGTTTAAAAATGTAATCATCGATCGAGCATGTAAGCACTGTTAAACAAAAATCAAACTCATCACAGGAGGTGGTGGTCGGCGAAGCTCACCGATGACTAGATCAAACCTATGGCAGCAGTAGAAAGAAAGAAAGAGGTTTGGGGCTGATTGAAATCTCACTCATGCCGATAGTTGCGTTTGAGATGACGAATATGGCTGACCTCTGCAATTCGAAGCTCCAATCACTGTATTTGAGCTCCATTGGTCCTTCAGCAGTGACCGACCTTTGCAATCTTCATTATTGTCGATTCCCTGCACTTATCGTGATTTCTGTTGTAATTCGAAGCTTCGATCGTTGCGTTTGAGCTCCTTTCACTATCGATTGCGGTGTTCAATGCCTAGAATCGAACGGTCAAATTGGCATCTTCTTCAAATGTCTGGCGAGATAGATTTCCGGCATGTCCAGCTAGACTCCTCTCTCTCTCTCTCTCTTCCAATCTATGTTGCGGTGGCTTAAGAGGAAGTGGTTTTGGGGTAGTTTTGTCTTTAAAAAAAATATTACTAAGTTTAGGACTTAATGCAATAAAATATCCTGAATAGGACTTATGGCAATGAAAACCTTTAAGAGGACTTTAAGTATGATTTGTTTCTAAAATAGGACTTTTGGCCAAATTTCCCAAAATAATAGCTATTTTATATTAAAATTAACAGTTAGTTGATGGGTGAGGTTAATTGGTATGGGCTTTTATAGTTTGTGTGTGAATAAAAACTAAGGGAAATTAGAGCTTGAAACCCTTAATTGTTACCGATTTGCATTTATTTTTTGGGAAAATGATCAATTACCCCCTATGTAGGATCTTATTTATCAAGAAACCCAATGAACTTGATTCTATACCAATCCCCCCCTACAGGTTAATTTCGAAGTCAACTGTTACTTTTATTTGTCTATTATACCCCTTCTTTCATTTTAGCAAGTTTTTAATTTTACCATATTAATGATTGTCATTGATTTGAAATTTATGCTGATAATTAATTGGATATAGTAAGTTTTTTTGAATTCGGATTGCATATCTCAGCCGTTATCTTTTTGATTTGTTGGATATAGTAGGTTTAGTTTTTGAATTCGAATTTTGTAAATACGTTTTTGAACCGCAGTTCATCAGCCGGAGTTTATTTGAGTTATCATTTTCCGGCCACTAATTTTCATTTGAACAATTTAGGTTCTTGTTTCGAAAGTTATTGGCATTAATTTTAGATGGCAGAGTTTTGATTACACAATATAGTTTCCGTTAGTTCCATTATTTTCCAGGCTTTAAACATATCCGGTGTCAATTTGATTTCTTAATCCGATCATCATTCTTCTCCGGCAACAATTGCTGTTCAGGTAAATCCAAGTTTATATTTCCTTTATTCTATTTATATGTTCTCTAAGTTTAGTACATTTAAGTTAATAACTTCATTTCTATCATATCTTATTATCCAGAACTTGAATATATTGATCATTTTGCAAGATTCTTAGAACATTGATCACCTTCTACAAAACAGGGAATCTGTTACAGAAAACAGAGTCTCGGTTTCAAATAATAGACACCGGCTCCAAATGCTTTTATAAATCATGAATTCATATTACATGTATACATTAATATAAGTTTCATTTTTTCTACTTTTTTATTAACTTACTGATTTGATATATCAGGTCAAATTTCACTTTAATGTATACATCTAATAAACATTCACGTTGATTGTTGGGATATCACCATTTAAGTATACATATTTGCAGTCATATATACATATATAATGCAATGTAAATACTTGTATACTTCAGTTTAGTTTGTTGTACACATTTCAGGTTTTTTGATTTTGATGGGATATTTTAGTTTTTTATTTGAATGATCAACAAAGTTCGGAAATATATTACATATATATATTAATAATAGATTCATATTTTCTCCTTTTTTATCAACTTACCGGTTATTAGATTCATATTTCATTTAATGTATACATATAATAACATTTCATGTTGGATGGTGGAAAATCACAGTTTATGTATACATTTATGCAGCCATGTATACATTATTGTAATATGTATATGAATAATATTTCACATTAGTTTGATGTATATATTTCTGGTAATTTGATTTTGTTGGGATTTTTTTAGTTTTTTATTCAAATGATCATCAAAATTCGGACATAGAACAAACAAATTTTTCAAATTTTGAAGATCTCATGTATACATTTTTGATGCCATGTGATTGTTGATTTTCTGAATTGGTTTGATGGGATATGTCACATGCTATAGTTTTTGAAATTGCTTATGGGGTAGGTTTGCATTTTTTTAAGTTGAATGATGTTTTATATGCTGTGAATCTGATGCATGTAACTTCTCATTAGCTAATTTGTTTGTACTTTCAATATAGATATATACTTTATTTCTTATCATTAACTTCAAGTTGATTTTTTTTTTTTTTTTTTCAGATGGATTTGAATACGTCGGTTTTGCTTTTATGTAAATTCCATTCGAAAACCACATTATTCCGGGTTGACAAAGTCGATCCAAGTCATGGGAAGATAGTTGACCATTTATGTATGAAATGGAGCAATCTTGATCGGTTTTCTATCCAACTGAAATATTCTTTACCGGGTCATGATAATTGCATGCTTGATGATGATGATGATTTGAATAACTTGCTGTTTGTTGCTTCACATATGCAGATTTCAACCTTTAATGTAAATGTGATTTCTAATAATGTTTTAGATGATAACAGTGAGATAAGTTCGTCTTCTGTAGTTCCCCATTCAGATTTCATTGACACTTGTGCGCCAGTTGTACCTGAGGTTGATCGATTACCAAATTATTGTCCTCACAAGAAAAAACCTCTTTTATCCGATTCTTGGGCTTTTGGTATTAAAGATGTCGGGCAATGTTTTGTTAGCGGTGCAAATGAATTTCGTTCTACTCTTTGTAAATTTGCTGTGAAGCTTGGGTTTGACTATGAGTTTGTGAAAAACGAGCCTAGGAGGATCACTGTTGAATGTGCTCTACGTGAGGAAAGAAATTGCAAATGGCGCATACATTGCTCCGGTGAAGAAGGGGACAAGATGATTCAAATCAAGACGATGAACAAAGTTCATACATGTGGAACATATATTCTTACCAACAAGAATAGGAGAGTGTCCGCTGACCTTGTTTGTGAGTGCATTATTGATATTGTTAGAGTCACCCCTGAGATTAGTCCAGTTGCTGTTTTGAAGTACTTGAGGTCGGACTACGGGGTTGAGGCTACATATCGTGTAGCTTGGTCTGGTCTCGAAAAGGCCAAATGTGTTTTATTTGGGGACGAGTCAACTTCTTTCAACGAGTTAATTTGGTACATTGATGAAGCATCTCGAAAGAATGTGGGAAGTTTCTTGAAAGGAAAATACAAAGGCATGGTATTGTCTGCAACTGCCAAGGACGGGAATAATGGTATTTATATAGTTTAAAAATTGTTTTTTTCTATATAGAATTTGTTATTGTTATATTATTTCATGTTTATCTGTCTTAGAATCATTTTTTACTTCAGTATTTTTGTATACTTCAGGATAATACAAAGTTTAACTTAAATCTACTGTATTTTTTTTTCGATTTTAATAATTTCAACTATTTTTCTTTGCAGGTATATTTCCTGTTGCATTTGCTGTTGTTGATGCAGAAAATGACGAGAATTGGTCTTGGTTTATTGAAAACCTTCGAAGAATCATCGATGACGAACGTGTATACACAATTGTTTCTGATAGGCATGGAGGTTTGGTTGAATCCGTCCCTAGAATGTGGCCTGACTGTCACCATGCATTCTGTATTGTTCACTTGAAGAACAATTTAAGAGACAAGCTAAGGAAGATCAAGGGTGAATCAAAGGAGTCTATTGTATCCAAGTTTGGTGATTGTGCATATGCGCCAACAGCCTATTCATTTAATCAACATATGGATACTTTGAAGGCTTACAAATGCAAAGAAAAAATTAATCAATTTCTGACAAATTTGCAGAACCCTAAGCATTGGTCAAATGCTTTTTTTGAAGGACAACGCTATGGGGAGATGACTTCCAATGCCGCTGAATCGTTCAATGCGTTCATAGGGAAAGCAAGGGACAAGCCTGTGATGAAGCTAGTCGATACCATTCGTTCAAAAATTATGGAAAAATTAGCGGATTCTAGAAAACAATCAATGCTTTGGAATTCAGTTGTATGTCCAGTTATTGTTGAGAAACTGCAAACATCTCTCGAGGAAGGTAGGACATGGGAAGTGAAAGTAGCAAATCTCGATGTTTATGAGGTGTGCTCTTTTCCATCAGTCATGGTTGATATAGGGCGGCGTACGTGTTCTTGCTACCAATGGCAATTGAATGGTATTCCTTGTTCACACGCAGCCGTGGCCATTCAGAAAAGTGGAAAAAGTTTGGATGATTTAGTAGATCCTTTTTTTTATGTTTCCACATATCGTGAGGTTTATGCGGAGACAATTTACCCCGTGCCTTCCATTGGTCAACTTTATTGGTCGTGCAATGAGAATTTATACGTCCGCCCAACTGTAAAATACAGCCTGGTAGGCCAAAAAAGAGGAGGTTTCGTTCTAGAGGCGAGAATGTTAGAAATATTACATGTGGGAGATGTGACAAACCAGGGAACCACAACAGGAAAACTTGTAGGGCGCCTTTGTTTGATCAATGAATTTTGAGCTATTTTTGTTAGAATTTATAATGCTATTTGCCAATAAAGTTTTTTATTTTTTTAACATTATTTGCATTTTGTCTTGCATATATGTCCATGTCTCATATTTTTGGAATTTGACCGCAAAAATTACATTTTATTAGTCTTGTATACATGAAATTATGGATGATGATAGGTTTTATGAAATTTTTGTGGTTTGGTTTAGTAAAAGATTATTTTATGTTGGTTTTATTTAGCCATTAACTATTTTGGATTATGGGTTTTAAAGAGCCTTTATCAATTTTTAAGGTAGGGTCATGTTATATTTTGTATTCTTTGGCATTTGATGAGGCTCGTGTACTTACTAATTGACTTATTTAGTGGTTGCATAAAAATGTTAGTTTGGCTTACTCCAATTTTGGTCTAACAGTTTTGTTGAAAATAATTTTGAATTTATGTTGTGACGAATACATGGTACATTGTATAATGCTTTGATTGGGCAGTATTATATATAATGCACAAATTCAATAGCTTAAAAGGTCATTTTCTTTTGATAAATAAGAAGCACAAGTTAATGTATATGTTTTTAATGTATACTTTTACTTATTTGATATGTAAACGGAGCTGATTTTAAAAGTGAGTATATACTATGCATTTTTAGGCATCATTATGCATTTTCATTATCAAATTCTTGATTTTATCTCTCATACCATAATAAGCCCAAATCAATACTATGGAGAGATAAGGGTTACAATCATAACTACAGAACATGCCTATTTCACCCATATGGTTGATATCACATACTACCAAATTTTCATATCTACATATAGCACCAACCAACTAAATCACAAATAAATTAAAAATTAAAATCAGTAGAATATTCTTTTTTCATTCACTTTATATTAAGTAAAAAACCAAAAAAACATCCAAATCATTGAGTTAAGCAAAGTCATCATCTGTAGATCTATGTTCTTTCCTATTGTGTGATGGCCAAGATTTCAATGGATCTTCAACAAATGTTCTTATCATTTCAGCACGAAACTTGCGAACTTCTGTAATTGAGAACTTATCAGGAAGTATGCTTCGTGTTGTTGGTTCCGGCATATTTGATGAATTTGCATTGAACACAACTCCTCTCTCTTCCCCATGTCCATGTTCACTCAAATATTTCATATACATGCACACAAAAATTCCACAGTCCAACCTAAACAAAATAATAAAAAGCATAATTAGTAACTAATTCATGTATACATATATGCATCACAATTGTATAACAGAAACTATTTGAAATATCTATACATATATGAAGAGATTCAAAAAGAAGTGAAATATTCATGTATACATAATATGTATCCTATTGAAAGATAGGTACACTTACGATCCATATATTTGTTGCGGTATTTTAAATTCATTAAAAATTGGCAAAAACTCCTTTGTTCCATCTAGCTCTTCTGAATCATGACAGTTGTAGAAGTCCTCAACATAAATTTTCTGTATAGTGAACAAAGAAATAGATAAATCATACATCACCATTATTATTTTTTAATAAATAATATTGAAATGTATACACATTTATGTAATTTTTCTTACCACAGTCCCACAATTCTCAAAGTAAGTATCCCTTGTTCCTGTGGTTCTTGGCAATAAAGAATTGTAGTGATACCATACTCCATTGGTTTTATCAAAGAGTAAAAGAGTCCAATGGAAGTTGTTGTGGTTCAAAGGGAAAAACAATAAGTCGAACCCCTTCGATGCTTTTTCCAAATGTCTGTTTACAGCATGTTCTTTCCTATCCTTATTCTTCAAATTAAACATATCCTATTCACAAATATATTACATTAGCTTACTATGAATTAATATAAATAAATCAGATAAACTAAAGTATACATTACCAAAGAGAAGCAAGGGAAATAATAAGATTTATTCATCAGGTTTCCTTGCTGAGTATCCAAATCTGTTTGTTTGTCAAACAAAAGTCTTGCATATGCATCAATTACCTTCAAACATTCAACAATATTTCAGTTAATATGAAAAGTTGTCATATATGGTTTCGTTCTCATAATAATGCTTTAAGTTACATCTTTATAACTTACAAAGTTAGATAATTCACTCTCTCGCAATAGGGAATTGATATCCTCTAATGAAATGATCACTTCATTGAAACCTGCTGACCAGACTGTTGACCTGTTTGAATGCAATAATCAAGCACAATTATTAATGTAAGGATCTAAACACCTACTACAATAATTATTCAAAATATGAATGTCAAATAACTTACATCAACCCTCCTTCTTTATATATAGCTTTAAGCTTGTCCCGAACTTCTTGGTTCAACAACTTTGCAATTGCGGTTGTAAGCACAAACGGAGCTGGTTTTTTTTCTTTAATTTTTTCTTGGACTTCATCTTCATCTATGTCAATTGGTTCTGGTATTTGTTCTACAACTGTGAGCTCTTTCCCTGATTGAGGACTTTGCTTCCTCTTATGCTGTTTTCCTCTATTTTTTTCATATGTAAAATCCTTCAACTCCACATTTTTTCGCTCTTTAAGCTTTAATCTTTTAACAAGGGATGAAGGAGTGACTGTCTTCGCTCCCTTCTTCTTAACTTCATTACCTGACACCTTTTGCTTCTTGGTCATACTTTCATTGTCATTCTCCAAAACTTCAAACTCTGTAGGAGTTTCTGGTTGATAGAAATAATAAGGTGCATAAGCTTTCATGTATACATGGGACTATGAAATATGTATATTCAAAACTCAATCCTAAAAAAATTGTTTATATGTATATATTAAACATAAATTTCACAAATTAACCTCATTTTACAATCATATATAAAAAAGTTTTATTACCCTAACCATGAGCTCATTAATATAACTATATGGATCACAAAAACAATAAGTATGTAAATTTTTATTTCAGCTAATATCACAATTATGAATTCCATCCCATAACCCTTTTATCATCAATTCAAATCACTAAACAAACCTTTTTTCTAATACCCTATATCAAGTATTAAATTGTGAGAATATTTATACTAAAGTATACATAACCATTACACAACCAATATTTTAACATTTATACATGTTTATGATACATTACACACAAGCTTAATATTCATTGTTCACAACCATTATTTTATCTTCTATACCTGTTAAAATAATGCTTTATAAACATTGTATACCACCTACTACAACCACGATAACCACACCCACCACCACAACCACTACCACTATAACCATTGAAGAGCACCACCCACCACAACCATGACCACCACATCACCACTATCTTTGTTTCTTTTTCATACTTTCATTGACATTGTCCAAATCTACAAACTCTGAAGGAGTTTCTGTTTTGCATTATATGAAATATAATGCACAACATAAATTTCACAAAATAACCAACACATAACCTCATTATTAAAGTATACATGACCATCACACCACCAATTTTAAATATTGTATACATATCATTACTATTAAATGTATACATTTATATTATTTTTGTCAGTTATGCATAGTGCAGGTAAATTTCATATAACCAAATAGGTATTCATAAAACCAAATAGGTATACATATAAAAAAACGATTAAGCCAAATATGAATACATGTTCCATTATGAGATGTAACATAAATATAATGATCAACAAATAAAATTGTATATCACACATTACCTTGATTTTTTTCCAGCTTATTTGTCAGATCATTAATTATATCTCTTTGATCATCTATCATCTTATCCCTCACTACCAACAACGCTTTAAAATCATCAATGCTTTCCATATGTTCCTTTCTCATTAACTTGATTTTCAACTCCAAATCCTCTATTTTCTTATCTCTGATGTCACAAGCAATCTGTGTGACATTATGAACTTCCATTTCCAATAATTTTTCATCATTTTTTCTCAGTTCATCAGTTAGAGTTCTTATTGTTGATATCTGAGCTTCTTTATCCCTCCTCAATCCATCAATAACTTCTTCCAAACTACTAATCTTTCTCTTCATTTCCTCATATCCTGTTTTTGATTCGTATTTATCTTGGATGTCTTCATCAAATGTCCCCTTGAATGAAACTAATGCCGAACATGATATTGGCTCCATATCAAAGTCACTATCTATCTCCTCCTTAATTTCGTGGACCTTTTGATCTTCATCTTCTTCAACCTTTTAAAGTTTCAAACAATCACAAAAACAGTCAAATTTAAAAGTATACATGTATACATATATGTATACATATTATTATCACAATATATTTTCAAATGATGAATGCACAGTTGGTACCATCAATAAACCGCGCTCGCCAACTTCCATTGCAGCCATAGATGCATGCACCATTCGTAAATCCCATTTAACGATCAGAATATCATTTTGCTGAAATTCTTGTCTTGGATCAACGATATTTACGTGCTCACATACCCAATACTGTACAATAAAAAAAAAAAAAAATTAAATAGACAACTTGTATGTATTTGAACACTAATCTATACAAAGAAAAAAAGATTCATTTTTTTCACATTATCACTCACCAGAATTGAGATTGCACAGCCAATTACTTTCTCTGGTGTGTTCACATTTTCAGATATTGAGTCCATAAGAAAACCATGGATCCTTGCAGTCCATGCGTATTCCTTAATTTGACTAAGATCTTCAACATAATTCAGCATATCCCAACCAATGTTAGGTGCTGTGTTGGTGAAGAACAAAGAAATCAAAGTGTGCAATACTAGAAGCCTTGCAAAATCTTCCCTGTCTGTTTTTTTTTTCCCAGCTGCTGCAAGCAATGCTTCTGATCTAACTTTGGATGCTACAATCCTGTCAACATCCGAAAGTCGTCTTGCCACAAATGGAGAATCAGGTTTTCTCGATGCTGATTTCTTTATCGGATGATTTCCACAGTTAATTCCAAAAATATTTGAGAAGTCACTCTTCTCAAATTTATGCTCCGTGTTAGCCAATATGAATACGCCTTTAAGTGGATCATACGTCTTTAGAATCTTGAATATGTCGCTGTCATGCTTCGTGCACATTTGGGTATTCAACTTTCCGTTTAAGATTGCGTTATATAGATTCGAAAAAGGTGTTTTCTTCAACACCTCCCTATGCTGCACACTGAGATTGGCCTCATTCAGCAACGTAACTGTTGCATGAAGGTTCGACCTGTAGTTGTACATAGGTTTTGAACCTGTGTATACATTCAAAAAAATTATATTAGCTTTACTACATAACATCAACATTATACATGAATAAGAAGATATCAGTTCCATTTAATTTCATCAAATTTGAACCTGTGTATACATTCAACCACTCAATAAGACAAATAACATGCATAAATGGTTTATAAAATTGTATAAACCTAATAGCAAGTATACAAAGTAATCATGTATACACAAACATGATTCAATATATAATAAACCAAAAAACATAAATTTTATAAAATTACTCATTTACGGTTCCTAAATGTCATATATACAAAATTAGACATGAATACACAAATTAAATTCAAAATATAAAAACGTTGCTTTATGTTTAAAGAGCCATATCTTGCATTTTTTTTTAAAATGTATACAAGTAATTTATAGTATACATTTATACAATCTAAACTAATATAACGAAATAATCATATCTTCTAATTTTTTAAAATAAATAATTGTATACATTTCACCCTTTTTGTATACATTTCAACCTTTTTGTATACATTCGGATATTGGAATTCAATGATCCTACAATATGAGATTTTCTGATGTAAAAATCATAAAAAATCAAATATTACAAACCCTAATAACTTAAAGATTATATCTTTAAACAATGACGGATCATAAAAACTTATAAAACAGGGTAAAATGAAAAACCCATCAAAATTTTTTAAATATACGAATATATATATTGCAAAATGTATACATTAATCGAAACTAATATTACGAAAAATTCATATTTTTTAATATAAAAACTTAAATAGTTGTATACATTTTACCCTATTTTTAATACATATTTTTTTGTCTATTATAAATGAGCTTACGATATGAGCTTTTGTTATGTGAAAAACATAAATCACATAAAACCCCTAAATCATATAAAATAAATAAATTTTGATTTTAAAAATCAAATCTTACAAACCCTAATACCTTAAAGATTAATTCTTTACACAATGACGGGTCATCAAAACATACAAAACAGGGTAGAATGGAAAACCAAACAAAATTTATGAAAGCTTCAAATGTATACATGTATACACTCACGAAACCGACAAAAAACTACATAAAAACCCATTTTTTATGCTCAAGAACACTCAATGTAATGCAAAATCCCAACAAAAAATAAAAAAATGAACCAAATAATCGGTGAAAGACTCAAAAACTTACTTATTTTGGACGTATCTATGTTCTTCCCCATCAAAACCACTTTTGATGTTCTCCTCATTGACGATTTTTTCTTCATAGTCATGGTGGAAATCAAACGAAGAGAGACGCTCGGACGGAATGAGGAACCGACTATGTCTCTGAAGTGATTATGATTTTCTCCAGATTTTTAGCTTCGTGTAGTGATGGAGTTCAAATGTATACGCTTTCCGTTTCCTATATTCGCGGCAGCAGAATAGCTAAATCCAAAAGCAAGATCGTGTGGGGTTAGCAGCTTAATACGTGGCTGAGGGTATTTTGGTCTTCTAATAGATCCTAATCACGGTTTATATTAGCTAAGTATTTTGAGGGGGCTGATGGTATTGGGGTATGTTAGGGAGGGTCTTTTAGTATAAAACCCTTATTTTTTCCTATATATAATTTTAATTTAAACACATTTATCCTTTATAATTTTGATTTTTTATAACTTTTAAGAAAAATTATAGTTTAACCCCTTTAATTATCATTGATTTACACATTGTACCGTTAAAAATTGTTGAACTTAAAGTTTTATAGGTTAATCATTAATATTTCATTGCTTCTTTCTCAATTGTAAAATGCAATCGGTTAAACTCTCATTGAGTTGGCGGCTACCAAATTCCAATGATGTTGAAAAATTCCATACTGTGCTGATTGAGAAAGAATTTGATATAAATGGGTGGATAAGAAAATGGGGGCAAGAACTGAATGGAGCTCCTCCCATGATTCATGATTGCTGTGAAGCATGATAGTATCAAAGCTAGTCTTGAAGTATATAATCAAGGTAGAGGGACTTGACCTTAACAGCTAGATCGAGTTTCTTATTCTGATGGCATGACTGCATTCACATGCGCAGGAGAATCCCGTAAAGCCAAAGACTAAAATAAGTAAAGCAATGGCATGAGATGTTGTACTAAAATTCTTCGATTGTGAGAAGTTTAATGTTAGAAGGCTTCTAGAATGAACCGTAGAGTAGGGTTTGGCGCAACCGTTAATCAATCCGTTCACTTTAATTACTGGTGGGTTGGTTGAATATATCTGCCAGTTGGACGGGTGAAGCTATATTATCTTTTTTATAAACACCTAAAGTTCCTAAAACCATTTTAACAAGCAAGCACCTCAAATTCTTATCTAACAATACAATATTGTCTTCTTTAATGATTAAATTATAATCCAACAATTGTTTCAACACTAATAAACTAAAGTGCCAAAACAAATTATCCTACAATAATAGAAGCTGATAACTAGATATATAATAAGAAAGGTTTCTTTGTTATTTAAAAACCTTACAAATTAGCATATGATCTCCTTTCACAATTGCAAGCATATCCAACAAAATAAGTGCATTTTTAGTAAGTCCATTTTGTAAGTCTAAAATAGTAATGAAATTTATTTATATATAATTAGTTGGCGGGTGGGATCAAGTTTAAGGTAGGTTATTACTTCTACACCCGCCAACTGAACCAACCTGCAAAAAAATTATCAAGTTCATTCAATCCAACCTACCCAACCGTTGTAACTGTGGATTGCGAGCGGGACGGATTTTTGCACACCTTTACCGTGGAGCAGCTTTACATTATGAATTTTCACTGGTGTTATTTCGCCAGCTAAAAATACAACCGAAACTCCCACAGAAAATACCATTGAAACCCCATTCATTACTCCACCCATTCAAACCACCACACAAAATACTAGTTCCACCAAATATACCACCCCTCTCGCGACTGAAGATACCACCAAACCTATTTCAGCCACCACAAAAAATACCACCCCACTGAAGATACTACCTTTGCTGAAGATATACCACCACAACTAGTGAAAGCACCCCACAGAGTCCTCCCAAGCCAGCGCCAAAGAAACAGTCTGACCCACCACGTGCAGTATATTTGTAAGGTTCAGTTTGCTGAATTTTCTTCTTGATATGAAAAAATCATTAATAATAAAAAATTATTGAAAAAAATTAAGAAACTTCACCGATATGCTTGTAGATACATTGAAAATTTATGTTAATATTACATTAGCTTAATTTTAGAAATTGAGAGATATTTTTTCCTGTATATATTTAGGTGATTTGTAATCCCTTCAATTAAGGGAATTAGTTGAGATCTTAATTTTTATTTTCCTACAATTTAAGATCTTGATTTACTCTTGTAAACTTGTATATAGCAGTCCATTTTGACTGTCGAATATGAATTGAGAAAGACAGTTTTTCTGAAAACTTATTTTTGTCATGGTATCAGAGCAATGATCTTGTTGCCTCTGTAAACCACTTCCGCCTACTCTGATCACACTATGTCTACATCTGCGATTGATTCCGCAGATCCTTTTTTTCTCCATCCTTCTGATAATCTTGGCATGATTCTTGTTCCAAAAGTCTTAGATGGAACCAATTATGCTATGTGGAAGAGATCTATGATGGCGAGTCTCAGTGCTAAAAACAAACCGGGGTTCATCAAAGGAACAATTTCCACCCTAGATGAAAAAGATCCAAAATACTCTTTATGGCAGCGCTGCAATGATATGGTGCTTTCTTGAATATTTAACTCTCTAAGTCAGGAGCTTACAAACAGCGTACTCTATGCTGAAACACCTTCAGATTTGGACAGATCTTTAAGAACAATTCTCTCAAAGCGATTTCTCCTATCATTATCAAACTCAACGATCTATTGTTGAATTGAAACAAAATCAAGAATCAATTTTTTTTTACTATACAAAGATGAAAATGTTGTGGGATGAGCTAACTACTTGCAGTCTTCAATCATGTGTACTTGTGGAGAACAAAAAGATCTAAAAGAAAAGGAGGAAAGGATTCGGCTGGGATAATTCCTTATGGGATTGAATGAGACATACTCTGCTGTGCAAGGGCAAATCATGTTAATGCACCCTCTACCAACTGTCAAAAAGGCATATTCACTTCTATGTGAAGAAAAAAAGCAGCGAGGACTTACTGAGGCCAAGGGTACTGATCTCATTCATGCCATGAGTATCAAAACTTATGACAACTCTAAGGAATCACAGTTTGATGCTCAATGACAACATAGACAGTGGTCACCCTCTCATTCCAAGTCACAAGGCACTAGAAAATCTCTACTATGTTCTTATTGTGAGGGCACAACTCACACTGTGGATCGTTGTTACTACTTGAATGGATTCCCAATTGGTCACAAGCTCCATGGCAAAGATGTCTAGCCACCAAATCAAAGCAGAAAACCTTCTGCACATCAAACCAGTGCCGAGATGCCTTAGGACACAATTAAGATACCAACAGATCGAACAGACTCCCTAATTCACCTCTGAAGAGCTTGCCCAAATAAAAGCCTTTTTTAGTAACGGTAAAAATTCTTCCAAAGCAAAGTATATAGGTATCTCTACCCCTTTCTGCTCATCCTTTAGTGCACAAAAGACAGCCTTGAATCACTGGATTATTAATAGTGGAGCAACAAATCACATAGCAACTTCAGTATCTAATACTTCTCCTTTATCTTCTCAAGTAATCTTGCCCAGTGGTGCATATTCTAAGATAACTGGCATTGGCTCCACACAACTCTCAGATCCTATGCATGTTAAAAACATACTATGTGCACCATCGATCTTTCCATGTCAATTTACTTTCAGTGAGTCAACTCACAGTTGCCATGAATTGTTCAATCCACTTCTTTCCCACTTTTTGTATATTGCAGGACCTAACTTCGAAGAAGATGATTGGTTTGGGGAAGCAGCTGCTTAATGGCTTGTACTACTTTGTCTCTCGAGTGAAGTCTGCACCAACCTCCTTCTCTGTCATCTATCATGTTGATTCCAATGTTTTAAAACCCAGACCGTTCATCGAACCGGAAAAGTTATCGGGTTAAGGGTCAACCGGTTCAATCGGGTTGAACCATGATGTGACCATAACACCATAAATATATTATTTATTTGTTTATTTGTTAGAATAAAAGCTGTAAATGATTCAAAATATAATTTTTTTAAAATGTTTGTACAATCAATTCATATATTTGAATTTATGTGTAGTCATCAAAATTGAAAATTTATAATTACTATCGAACAATCTTTATTGTTTATATTTTTTAAAATGCAAGATAAGAATATTGTATTATTAAATTAAGTGCTTGGGTTTCTTTTTCCTATTTGGGATTTTTTTAGACTAAGTTGCCTTTTTAGCCTTCTTGGCTTTAAGAGATTTTAAAAAGATTGGAACTATTTTAGTAATTTTAGCACCTTAAAAAAAAAAAAAAAAAAAACCGGTCGGTTCTTTTAACTGGGTTGACCGGTTCAACCGCCGGGTTGACCGGGTTTTGTAAAAAGAGAGCGGTTTTTGAATTAAATGAGTTTTTGTGAGTTAAACCAACCGGAGAGGGGACTAGTTCCAGGTTCAACCGGGCCGGTCCGGGTTTGATAACATTGGTTAATTCTACTATAAACCTTCCATGGCACAAACGGTTAGGACATCCCTCCAAGGCACCTTCACAATTTTTGAGTCATGTTATTCCCTCATTTGTATTTGATTCTAAACATTCTTGTGAAACTTGCCATTTGGCTAAGCAAACACATCTACCATTTTCTTTAAGTTCTATTCAAACTTTACATTCATTTGATCTTATTCATTATGATATTCGGGGACCCCTTCATACTGCAACTCATACAGGGGCACATTCAGATTATTCTTTGTTTGTGAAGACTAAAGGCTCATCTACAACTATGGTGCTTATCTATGTAAATGACATAGTGATAATTGGAAATGATGCAACGGATATACAAAGTCTCAAACAATTTCTTCATCAACAATTTTATATTAAAGATCTTGGTCTCCTTAAGTATTTTCTTGGGTTGGAAGTTGCAAGGTCCAAAGAAGGTATTGTTATCTCTCAACGAAAATATACTTTAAAGATCATAGATGATGTTGGATATTTGGGTGCTCAACCATCAAACTCTCCCATGGAAATGAATCTGAAGCTCACATATTATCAAGGTGATCTGCTACATGATCCAGCTCGCTACAAGAGGTTAGTTGGACAACTAATTTATCTCACAATTACAAGACCAAACATTATATACTCAATTAATATTCTAAGCCAATTTATGCATGTTCTGAGAAAGCCTCACTGGGATGCTGCTCTTCGCATTATCAAATATTTGAAAAGCAGTTCTGGTTTAGGTTTGTTGTTCTCCTCAAGCAATTCCTTTGCCTTAAAGGCTTATTGTGATGCTAATTGGGCAAACTGTCAACATCAACTACACCTTATTGTGTGTTCTTAGGGAATTCATTGATTTCATGGAAAGCAAAGAAGCATAAAACAGTTTCAAGATCATCCTCAGAATTAGCTGAGTACAGGTCCATGGCAGCGGCAACCTATGAGCTAACTTGGCTCAGATTTTTGCTTAGTGATATGCAAGTTTCTACAGGACCAACAAGGTTGCTATGTGATAATCAAGCCCATATAGCAGCAAACCCAGTATATCATGAGCGCACCAAACACATAGAACTTGATTGTCATGCTGTAAGAGAAAAGATACAAGATGGTCAGATCATCACCGAAAATGTTCAATCTCATTTGTAGCTGGCAGATGTTTTTACGAAGGCTCTTGGAGGAAATGTGTTTAAGGAATTAAGAATCAAGTTGAACATGCTGGATATACATGCTCCAACTTGAGGGGGAGTGTTAAGATTACATTAGCTTAATTTTAGAAATTGAGAGATATTCTTTCCTGTATATATTTAGGTGATTTGTAATCCCTTCAATTAAGGGAATTAGTTGAGATCTATATTTTTATTTTCCTGCAATTTAGGATCTTGATTTACTCTTGTAAACTTGTATATAGTAGTTCATTTTGATTGTCGAATATGAATTGAGGAAGACACGGTTTTTCTGAAAACTTATTTTTGTCAATTTAGGATAAATATTGCATAAAAAAAAAACAATAATAATAAAAAAAAAAACTAATACCATTTTTTAGTCAAAGAAACAAATGGCTAAGTGAAGAAGGGTGCTGCTGAGTGTTAGAAATCAAACTATAGGGGGTTAAATTGTAATTTTTCATACTTTTTATTCTTTTGTTAGTTAGTCCGTTGTGTCTTTGACTGAAAAATAGTATGGGCTTGTTAGTTTTTCATGCAGTATTTATAGATTGCTAATATCTATAAGTATATTGGTGAAGTTTAAGATTTTTCTCAATATATTATATTTACTATGAATTTTATTTTCTATACACAATAAGATTCACAGTCTCATACTGCATGCAATCCTAAATTGAGGATCTCAGAAAAACGGTTCCTTACCATCACACTCTAATAATATTAGAGTATGGACACAGCGGAGGCTAATTAAAACAAAATTAAATTTTATTAATAAAAACTCACAATTGCAATAACGTTTTTACAAAAAGAGCCTCTCATTCAAACACTATGATTAGGAGACCCCACTCACACCACACTAGCATGATACACACTTTCACTCTAGCAAACCCACTCACTAACTTGCAGTTACACCTTAAGAAGGTGCGTATATCATACGGACAATTCTATTCGTTCTTTATTTTCGTTCTTCCTAGTACATCTAACCAACTTGGAATAGTTATTTCGTGAAATCGATCGTTAGATTTGATGCTCCACTGATATGTATCATGAATGAAAAAAATCACATTGATTCAACGGTTGGGTTTTCAAAAAATGAACTACGACGGTTTTTCACAACTTTTTCATTAGTGTTTACAATTTTTTTTTTTTTTTTTAAATTGCAAAAACCGACCATCAGATCAATGTGATTTTTTGCGTTTATGATACGTATAAGTGAAGCATCAAATCCAACGGTTGGTTTCTCGAAATAACTGTCTAAATTGGTCAGATACACTAGCTAGGGAGGAAGAAAAGGAAGGACAAAAAGGAGGACAACTAGAATTTTCCATATTACATTTTAGACTAGCCCAGTCTTTCTTGGCTAGCTTCTCCCATTCACACACTAACAGAACCAAACATAAACATTGTTTGCTCCACTCTTCCACATGAGGAGAACTTCCTTGGAAAGATGCTACCACTATGACGTGGTCAGACCAGCCAATGAGAGTTCAACAAATTGCTCATGCCAAGGAGGTGAAAATGACAGATCTTCGCAGATACATTTACCCCATGCTATTTGACGCAATTTGCAAGAAAGTCAACAGCTTCTTCGATTTCAAATTTTCAGTAGAGACAACTTTGAAATTGTGTAATTATTCTCACTGCTCTCCATTATATCTCTACAAAATTTATGCACTTATCGATCCATAGACCATGGTCACTTTCATTATCACCCTCGCCCCCAATGGCATGGACCGACCCTCCCCTTTCCCATCACGTTTACCTACCTATTCCTCTATATCAAAGTGGCTGGCTACGCGTGAGAGAGAGAGAGAGAGAGAGAGAGAGAGAGACGTGGTTGCACTTGCAGTTTCCATACCCCATTTCTGGAGTCACTTTCAGATTGTCAAAACCTCCTCCATCACTTATACCCACAATTCTCCCCCAAATTCTCTTCTCATTCCCATACCACTTTTGGTAAATTGGATGGATGGTATACTTCTAGCTAGCTTAATTTAATTATCATGTTGTGTGTATATATATATATGTGTGTGTGTGTGTGAATTGCTAAAATTTTCACTAATTTGAACATTAATTCTCGGCCATAAGAATAAGTTAAGTGGACTCCAAATCATCCCACATACACCAAAATATATCTAGTAGCTAGTACCATTAGTAAATGCAATGCCAAAGTCAACATCCTGTCATCTCACATGGCCAAAATACCATTGATTAATTCTCTGTTTTAATTAATTTGAGGTCTAATTGTACTAATTATATGGCTCCCTATGATCTACTCCAAATGACTCTTGTACTAAAACTCGATCCATATTAATCCACACTGTAAGTGCTTATAAAATTACTGAAATATTAATGCGTTACGTTGAGTTTATAATTTAAAATGAAAGGAAAAAATAATGGCTACGGGATATTATATGAAACTTTGATGCACAATTGTCAGTTTGATTATAAATAGAATTATCCGGAGTTTCTACACACTTTTTCTTTGCTTTAATTTTGGTAAAAACGTACCATCATATTGCTTACCCTAACCCAAATTGGCTTTAGTTAGACAAGCATGAGGCCACTGCTAAGGCGTAAAGCCAATGAAGCTTTTCTCCCACTCTGCTTAACAAAAGTAATCAATAAATTAAACAGGCAGCAGCAAAAGTTTGTACTCTTAATCCACTCTTTAATTTTCATAGAACTAAAATTTTCAACTGATACAATTATAGCTTTTCTATTTTATATATATATATATATATATATATATATATATATATAGAGAGAGAGAGAGAGAGAGAGAGAGAGAGAGAGAGTTTATATTGACTAATCGATATTAATTGATTAGCATTGATCCACATAATTGTCCAGTACTGATTGCGGAATTCCCTCTAACAAGCATAAAACTGGTGGAATGGTAAGTGTCTGTGAAATTCCATAGGCATTCCAGCAAAATGGATTTGAAATAATGTGTCCTTGTTGAGAAGCAGGAAGCAGCTCCACTTGAGAAAGAGTAAGGTTAGTGCAGGGGAGAAAGTCACTGCAAGCCAAATACATTGGTGGGCTTCTCACGTCATAAGTACCTTTAATGTTCATGTACAATATATCAGAAATGAAGACTGCTGATGTTTGGTTAGCACAGCGCTTGGTGAGACAGTAATATTGGTCTATTATGATGGGGTTTCGAACTGTGTCCATTCGAATATTATTGAATGTCACACTTGATACACTTCCTGAACCTCCTTGCCATGTTTTGATTCGAATTCCATTATCAGAATGTTTGATCACTGAGTCGGTCACTGTGATATTTGAAACACAAGCTCGCGAATTGCTTTTGCCTAGACTGCCAATACTGCACATCGATCGATCCCCACAAAAAAAAAAAAAAACAAAAAAAAAGGGAACAAGTTGATCAAGAAATTTTGAAGCAAAAAATTGGTATAACGGCCCCATGACCCAAAGTTAACCTTAGCTAAGTTGTGTTTGGTTGTCAAGAAACTTATGCAGGAAGGGAAGTAAAGGAAAAAAAATTCGTTAAACTTGTTTTTCCTGTAACTGTTTGGTTTATAAGAAAGTCGTAAGAAAATAGAAGTTTTAACTTTCCTGTGATGTCTTTTTCTTATGAAGGGATATCTTTTGAATTAAGGAAACATTTTTCTACGGAAAAAGTTAATGTTAGGATCCACAACTTTCTTACTACGACCAAATGCATGAAAGTGACGAATTGGTAGATTTTTTCTTTTCTTTTCCTTTCCTTTCCCTTTCCCATTAATCAAACGTAGCCTTGATGATCATGAGATCGAATTAATTTCAGTTTCTGAGCAATGAATATACCTTATTCCATGACTTGGACCACATGTTATGTTGCTTATATCTACATTATAGCAACCGGATCCGATTGATACACAGTCATCACCTGCAAAAAATGTTAATATATAGCCAAGTAGCATATATAATGAGATTGTGAGAGTGATTGGTACATGGGAAAATATTAACATTTGGTCATTTGGGAGCTTGTAGAATTACCATTGGAAATAACTGAATTGTTTATTTTCACATTGCTTGTGTTCTCTATATGAATTCCATCCGTATTGGGACTTTGAGAAGGTGCTTTGATGTTAAGGGAATCAATATTAACATTTTGACAACTATCGAACCGGAAATGGAACTGGGGGCTGTTCTTGATTTTAAGTCCTCGTACTATCAAGTTGGAGCTCATGAAGAACCTTATGGCCTGCAATTTTAAGATTGGAAAAAGAAAATTTTTAAGAATAATACAGTCACGTAGGGCCTGTTTACTTTGTGAAAGTGAAAAATGTGTTTACTTGTTAAAAATGAAAACTATTTTCAAGAAAATGAATTCAGTTTTTAAGAAAATGTAAAAACATCAAAAAGACATTTTTTGTATTTTCACGAAAACTGGAAACAAAGATTATATCGTGGCACTGCTTATAAACATGGAAAAAAATATGTAGACCAACTGTAAAATCAAAAAATAAAGATAATAAAACATATAGAGATAATATATAGTTTTAGTAAATGCATTTACACTATTTTTAGATTTTGAAAACAGTTTTAAGTTTTGCAAAGCAAACACATTTTCTAAATTTTGAAAATTGAAAAATAAAAACTATTTTAAAAAAATTTTCACAGAAAATAAAAATTATAAAACTTTTCACCAATGCCGTAGTACTTTTCTTTCCAGGGAAATCAATATAATTTTTCTTAAAGATAATGGAATGTGTCCGTCACTTACAACTGGGCTATCACAAGGTCCGGCCACTGTCTTCCCATCTCCCTGTATTTCATTGGTGTAGGATGTCAGTGAGAGACTTTATTTATTTATTTATTTATTTTTTTTTTGTTAATTAGGCCTACTCTCGCTTAGATTTGGGCCCATATACAAATAGAAGCTTACTTTATGAGGCTTGCAAGGAAGATTCCACCATTTCTCTCCTCTCCCATCTATAAGACCACCTCCTTGCATTGACATTCCATCAATTCTGTAGAAAACCAGCCATTGCCGCCTACTGTTTTTTCGTGGCCACGAATCTGGTCCATCCGGTGGCATAAGGGTTCCATCAATCTCCTCATTATACATCCAGCAAGCACCAAAAAAATAAAAATAAAAAAATCCAAATTAACCCATCAGTATTTAGTTAAACGTAATATACATCTACTGTTAAATTTATCTAAGCTTCAATGGAATTCCAACAATAATTACCTGAAATACAAGGCCATTTCTACAAGGCCCAGTGAATATTGTAGATTGTATCATGAAGGAATGACCATCTGGAACAAGAAGAATTGCTGATTGATCAGCTTGGCAAGCAGAGTCCCAAGCCATCTTGAATGCCTGTGTATCATCTGTGATGCCATCTCCAACGCCACCCAAAGATCTTACATTAAAAACTGGAGTACTAGAGGAATTATTATTCCCATTAATGTAATTAGCTGGGCTAGGAGCAGCCTCAGGTGCAGGGGAAGGCGGTATCGAAATATGGGAAAATGTGTGCAAGTTAAATTTCTGTTTGTTATAGTCATGAAATCTACCATGAACCAAAAAAACAAAGATGAAAGATGCAGATATGGAGAAAAACAGGATAAGAAGCCGAGAGAGTACTTCCATGGTGGCTTTAGATTTTAGCTCAAATGAGGATATAGTAGTACTAGTATTGATGAATTCAGCTGGCTACTTATAGAACAAACTCTCACTATCATAGACTAGGTATCTATCTCTTCACACTAGGCCAGTGAAGATCATATGCATGCTTTGGACATTCAACGAATGCAACTCTGATTTTGACAGATTTTGTTGTTATTATCATCAACTAGAGAGAGAGAGAGAGCTAGAGAGAGAATCAAATTAGTGCTCACGTTTCTGGAAGTGTGAAAGAACTAAAGACTTGGGGTACGTAGCTGTGGTTTGTGACCACTTAAGAGCAGTAGAACAACTTGCAAGAATTGTGCACAACTAAGTGAGATGAAGATAGTGTATATATATACACATACACACACAAGAATTTGATAGAATTGAAGTCATTTTATACTATGAATTCCTAGTGGAAGCTACTTTAGAGGGTCGGTTTGCAGCCTGCAAATCTTACATTATAATAATGGAGGCAAAACCGACCAATTCCATTTAGAGATTGGCTTTTTTTTTTTTTGCCCTTTTTGATTTTGGTTGAGAATTCGAAGTCTTGCTGCATATGAGGATTCAAGTAAAGAAAAGGTGAAGGGTGTTATGAGAAGATGTTAGATGGGTGGGAGTAAGGTGATCAGGACACCCATGTTCTTCCCATTACTTTCACTTTCTTTGGTCCCAAAATTGGTTAGTTTCACCAATTATGATTATCATTTTAAGCCCATTTAGAGGAATCCATTTTTGGTATCTGCATATATGATTACACATCCATTTCAACTTACCTAGGAAAAAATCAATATGATTTCCCTAGTATAATATTAATTATAGGTACTAAAATCAGGGCAATATATATATATATATATATATATATATATATATGTATATATATATGACAAAAATCAATAAGTCTAGCAACACTTAAATTTTAAGGTTTACAAATCAAATACATAGTAATTAGCTTCTGATAGTTAGCTATATATATATATATATATATATATATATATATATATATATATATATATATATATATATATATATATATATATAT
>JAESVK010000645.1:1877003-1889754 GCA_017140935.1 Hamamelis virginiana | reverse complement strand
TTTTTTTTTTTTTTTTTTTTTTTTTTTTTGCAGTGAAAATTTCACACAAATTTAGATAACCTGAATATTCCAGTCTTTTATATATAAGAAAAAAATATTAAGAATACAACTGCAATCCCTGAAATATTTTTCACTAAACTTTTTTGAATTTTTTTTCCAACTTTTTCTATTTTTTGACAGGTTTTTTTCCATTCAGATTTAACTTCAATTCAACTTGAGCAATCATTAATGCAGCCACCTCTATGTGATCAAAATGCCAAACATTACAACCATGAATGGAATTATCGACCAAAGAATTGAAAAAAGACAAAAAAAAAAAAAAAAAAAAATCTATTAAGGAAATCGATCACATTATTACCAACCTCTCTCTCTCTCTCTTTCTCTCACTCACACACACACACAAGTGACCAAAATGCCAAACAAGTATCCAAAATGCTGAGCATTACAACCATGGATGGAACTATCAACCAAGTAATTGAAAAAAGAAAAAAAAAAAAAATCTATGAAGGAAATCACATTATTACCAACCCCTCTCTCTCTCTCTCTCTCTCTCTCTCTCTCTCTCTCTCTCTCTCACACACACACTTTTACTTTAAGAGGTCGGATATTGTAACCTCAGGCAACTCTAAGCCAACCCCAATTTTTATATTTCCAAAAATGCTTAACATATCCCAACTGAAATACTAAGTTCATCCCAACTATTCTCATTCATATGCAACTTCATCTCTTTCAAACCTCCATTTCCTCCTTTCTTTCAAACCTTAATCCCCCATTTGAACTCTACTCCTTTTCATTCTATTTGGTTAAATCTTATCAATCTTCCTTATTTTTCTTCATTCTCTTCCACCATCACAAACAAACCCACATTCTCTATCAAATTTTCATTTTTTAGATTTAAGGATTTAAACATTTTTTCATCTCTTAACAACTAAAAGCAAATAAAATGGAACATAATGAAGCCATCAATAGTGATGAGGTAAGTATTTTGAAGCCATCAAATTTTCATTTTTTTTTTTTCAAAATCTCAGGCTGTTAGGTTACGCAGAACCTAACAATATGTAATTGTTGCGTAAAAGACGACCTAACAATCTGGGAATATTAGGTTGCATCCAACCTAACAAATAATGGACTCTTTTCTTAGATTTTTTGTGTTGGTTGCAACCAAACATTCTCATATTGTTGCGTTGTTGTTCGTTTCTGGAAATCTTAAGTATGGTTGCCTTGCAGTTTGCAATATTTTTGATCGAAAAGGGGCATGCCAGAAAAGTTAAACTTACCACTTTTCAAGATGATTGGCTCGAAGAAAGCCAAACTGACTTCTAATTAGGCGATTGTGTGAATGGTTCGAATTGCCACAATGAAGAGGACTTTTAATACTTAAGCAAATTAATGAGTCACAAAGAAAACAAAACAAAACAGAAAATAAAATGAATTGAAGAAACCACATAATTATAGAATTACCTCCATCTCTGGTACAGCAACCTTACAACTTATGTTAAAGCTCTTCAATGCGATGGATGGTTTAAAAGAAAGGATCCTAAAAGCTAAATTACCTAAACTAAGTTACTCAAACTACGTAAAGGAATTTACGCATTTGAAACTGGGTAAAGAAAATGATAAACTGGAAATTTCAGTAAATGAAATTACAAACTTGAAACTGAGTAAAGGAAATACAATTTGGTAACTAAAGGAAAATAAATATAAGACAAGACACATGCTGGTGTGATTGATGGTTGAAGAACCAGTGGTTGAGGAACCATTTGCAATGAAATTTCTTCATCTATTTATAGACTTCAAAATAACTGACATTGAATTCCCATTGGCTACTGCTGGTGATGTGGCTAAATTTGCATTTAAACTACTCTTCAGACTTTCAACGAATCCGGTTATGCCATGTGGCTAATTTTTTTGAGCCCTGATAACTTCCAGATTTTCCCTCCAAATTCAAATGTCTGAACTTTAATTGCTCCAATCAGAAAAGTCTTCAAATAACTGCTGTGACTTGAAATAAATAATTGCTAAATGGTTAACAACAGTTATTTATGTGAATTTCAAATCCTAATATGCGGGATCTTTAGAAGCCATTAAATAATTTGGCTTTTCACATAAAAAATGTTTCTTGGCGGTTATATACTCTTATAATATTTAAAACTTTAAAATTTAATAATCCCCAAAGGAAAAAATTAAATTTATAAGAAAACTGCTTTGCCTCGAAGAGGCAAAGTCAATAACCGCTTCTGATAACCGTCTTTCTTCTTCAAGGCAAGAATAAATTTTTAAAAAAATTCATTTTCCACGTCATCGAATTGCTCCTATGGGCTTCAATTTATTGGCATGCAAAGATTGAGCTTAAACAGTTGCTTACAACCTAACCAAACGTGTTTATTAGGTTGCAGGCTGAAAGGAAATCAACTAAGATCGCAGATTTTTTTGTTGAATGATTTCCAACAAATCATGATCATAATCATGCTTTAATGCATCACTTGATTCTTATCTATGGAGATAGTTAAAGAACTTACATTGAGAGCCTTTTAGTTGCAATGAAAGTTGAGCCACGCAAGTGAATGGCCTCCAAGAGTTTCCACACCAAGCTTATTAATAAAAGCCTTGATCTTTTCCCTTCTTCAGAACCATTTGAAATGAGAGCCTTTTAGTCGCAAGTGAATGTGCTAGCATACTAGTAAGAGTGCTCTTATATAGAGCTATGTATGGCCGGCCCTAGGGTTTTAGAAACCGTAATTATGTTGTGCTAATTATCTTATAACTGCACATTAGCCCCATATTTTAACTCTTAATACATATGGCATCAAATTTACTTTAAATTTGATTTTTCTTTCTCTTTCTTTTAACCAATATACACATATGCTTGTGGGTGTGTGACCTTTTGGGTTCACAGGTATTCAGTAGTAGGCTTGGACAATTATCATGTCCCTAAGTAGAACTCTTTCTACTTGGGTTCAATTAGAAACTCTTTCTAATTTCCTCATGAAGAATAAATATCAATTTATATTCTTCGGGCTTTTACTAGTCATGAGTGACACCTAGCAGCATTTCATGACATATCCTGAATACTGTGAAATAATTAAGTGAACCATTCAGTTATCAGTTAAGACATAATAAGATCCTTCCAACACATAATGTCTCAATTAAGTTATTATAGTATGGATGATTGTCAAACTACTAACTTAATAATATGTAAACCATCCTATGATATCAACTCACATAAGTGCCCTTTGAAAACTCTTTTCAAAGTCACTCTACTTTAGCCAGAGATTCTTATGAGTTATATCGGTAATGATTACATAAGACATTCTTTCTCTTTATTTGAGAGTGATGGATTCCTTGTTGTGCATTCATCTACCTCCATACTTGTGCCATTAGGACTAATAGATACATCCATGTTTACATGTACCCTAGGTAGGACATGTAAGGTGTATCATTAAATCCTAATGTTCTAAATACAAGATAACTATGATGCCTCAGGTCTAAAGATTACTTTTGTCTCTGTAACTTGTAAGTTTACTATTTGACAAGTAAATAAAACTCCATATAGTGAACTTTATGTCAATCACATTCAGTGTATTTGTTCTATAACAAGCACTCACGGGTTTGTTTTAGTGTCTCTACACAAATACTTGAGACTCAGTATCGTCTCATTGAGCAAACATAACCTGTGCTAATTTTATTGGTTTATCATTACCCATTTGATAAACCTACAACTAGAAATATTTAAGATTAATGTTATGAGAAATATAAGTCTCATTTATCTCAACTCTTGAGTAATTATTTTCTCAACATTTAATCTATGGATAATTAGTATCCAAACATATAAGAATGAGAGTAATAATAATAAACTTGCCCAATCAATTTATTTAATAAATGAAAAGTATGAATGTCAACAGTCATAAAATCAATACTATGATTGGCTTTTAGGGCATTTAACTAACAATCTCCGACTTGCACTAGAGCCAATCGACCATGTATTTCATACCCATCTTCTCAAGATATCAGTCTAAATGCTACTGTGTCCGGTAGGGGTGATAAAAAACCGACCAAAACTGATGAACCAAACCAAACCAAACCAATTGGACCGAAGTTGAACGCTTTTTAAAAAGAATTTGGTCTGTTTGGTTTGCAAGATTACAAAATCGATCAATTCTGGTCGGTTCTCGGTATGACATTTCATGCACCGACAGTCACTAAACCGACTGAAAGTGTATTGTATAATACAATGCTTTAGTGCTTCACGAATCACAAGTTCACGCACAAATATATATATACAAGTGTCTCAGTTTCTTGGGTTTCAGTTATCTTGATCCAATCGGTTTATTGGGTTCGCAATATTTATCTGTTTGGTATCTGAGAAAAATTTATTGATATGAACTGTTGGAGTTTTGATCTGTTTGGTATCTCTCTGTCTCTCTTTCTCCTCTCACCCTCCTTGAACTGGCTGTGGATTGTGCTAATATTGTCTAGTATTCATTGTGTGGAACAAAAAACTACATAAATTGTTGGCATTTGACCCAATCAGGTCACTTAGAAAATGGTTGTGAATCCATGCACAGATGCACTAGTTTTCTTTGGTATTGCCCAATATATTCACCAATTGCAATAACTTTTTCATTCTCCGAGTTCAACCAAAGCAAGATAATTAGCTTATCTTTGATATCTGAATCTTCTAAATTGGAGATGATTTTTGCATGTATTTCACGGCAAGCAAGTATGAACAGAACAGCTGTGTCTGGTTTTTGTGCCTTACGAAGTGCTACCAATGCTTCTTGCAATGCACCAGCTACAACGTACAAAATCAGAGCCATGTATTCATAGACCATTAAGCATATTTCCAGCAATGTTATAGTGAGTCAGTGACTATTTTTACCATACTTTTACAATAGCTTCAAACCGAGTACACCGACCAAAAAAAGTGCACCGAGCCGAGCCGATGACTAATGGCTTAATGCCTTTTATGGTCGGTTTTGGTGTGCCATTTTCCCAAACAGAGGGTGTCCGATTCAGTCCAAAAAATACTTCCAAAAGTGGGTCTGCACAATTATCTACGGATGCTATTTTTTATATGTAGATGTCACCTCTACCAATAATCTCTCTGATTATATGGAATCGCCACTCGATATGTTTGGACTTTTGATTAGACCTTAGTTCCTTGGCTTACGCAATAGTCTCATTGTTGTCACAATATAGAGATATAGGTGACTCAATGGTAGGAACTCCTAGTTCTGAGACACACTTCTTAATCCAAACAGCTTCTTTGGGAGCTTTAGATGCGGTAATGTACTCAGCCTCAGTAGTGGAATCCGCTGTAGTATCTTGCTTACAACTCTTCCAACTAACTACTCCACTATTTAAGGTGAAAATATATCCAGAATTAGATTTTCTATCATCAATATCTTATTGAAATCTGAAGCAGTATAACCATCAACCCTCAGCTCTCCTCCTCTATAGAAAAGAAATAAATCTTTAGTCCTTCTCAAGTAATTAAGGATATTCTTGACTGCAATCCAGTGTTCTAAACCTGGATTAGACTGATATCTACTAGTCACACTCATAGCGTGACTAATATCAGGTCTAGTACATAGTATTGCATGCATAAGACTTTCAATAGCCGAAGCATATGGAATCTTACTCATGCTATCTTTTTCCTCTGGTGTCTTACGGCTCATGCCATTGGAAAGATGAATTCCATGTCTGAAAGGAATTAGACATCTCTTGAAATTTTCCATGTTGAATCTCTTCAACACTTTGTCTATATACATGGATTGGGAGAGACCAATCAACATTTTAAATCATCTCTATAGACCTTTATACCTAGTATATAGGATGCTTCTTCCAAATCTTTCATGGAGAAGTGTTGTAAAAGCCAAAGCTTGACTGTTGATAACATTCCTACATCATTCCTAGTGAGTACAATGTCATCAACATATAAGATAAAAAAAAGTAATTACACTCTCACTAACCTTCTTGTATACACAAGGTTCATCCATGTTCTGAAGGGATCCAAAAGATTTGATTGCTTCATTAAACCAGGTGTTCCAACTTCTAGAAGCTTGTTTAAGTCCATAAATGGACCTCTGTAGCTTGCACACTTTGTGGTCCTCACCACTAGATGTAAAACCTTCAGGCTGCTCCATATAGATTTCTTCCTCAATGTTTCCATTAAGGAAGGCGGCCTTTACATCCATTTTCTATATTTCATAGTCATTATGTGCAGCTATCCGAATGGATTTTAGCATAGCCACTGGTGAAAAGGTTTCTTCATCGTCAACACCTTGTTTTTGTTTGTAACCTTTTGCCACTAGCCTGGCTTTATAGGTCTCTACCTTTCCATCCGAGTCTATTTTCCTTTTTGTAGACCCATTTGCAGCCAATAAGTACTATACCTTGTGATGGATCTACTACAGTCTAGACTTGGTTGGAATACATAAAATTCATTTCGAATTTCATGGCTTCTTGACATCTTCTAGAATCGATGTCTGACACCGCCTCTTCATAGTTTCTAGGATCATCTGGGTAATCATTATCACCTAGGAACAATTCCTTATCTTCCTTATGAAGATAACCATACCTTTGAGGTGGTGCAGATATCCTAGTGGCCAGATCTACGAACATGTTGTATATCTTTAGGTTCCATCTCAATGGGGACAAGAGGTGAATCAGGGTATGTTTGTGGCTCTTCAAAAATTTCTTCGAGTTCTATCTTTCTTCCTTTGCCTCATTCTTGAATAAACTCTTTCTCAAGAAAAACAACAAATTTACTAACAAACACTTTCTATTCGTTAGGATAATAAAAGTAATATCCCAATGACTCTTTGGGATAACCCAGAAACATGCATTTTTCTTATCTTAATTTAAGTTTGTCCACATTATGTTTCTTAACATATGCTGGACAACCCCAAACCTTAAGATGATTAAGGCTCGGTTTCTTCCCATACCACATCTCATATGGTGTTTTTGGGACAGACTAAGGAGGGACCCTATTTAATAGATATGCAGCAGTTTCAAGGGCATATCCCCAAAACGAGATAGGTAAGTCAGTTTAACTCATCATGGATCAAACTATATCCAATAAAGTTCGGTTTCTTCTCTAAGATACACCATTTAACTGTGGTGTTCCAGAAGAAGTCAATTGTAATAGAATGCTAGCTTCCTTGAGTTGTTCCAAGAACTCAGTAGTTAGGTATTCACCTCCTAGATTTGATCGAAGAGCTTTAATACTCTTGCCAGTTTGTTTCCCTACTTCATATCTGAATTCTTTGAACTTTTCAAAGGCTTCAGATTTGTACTTCATTAAGTACACATATCATTTACGTGAATGATCATCAGTAAATGTAATGAAATAAGAGAAACCTCATCTAGCTACCTTGCTCATTGGACCACATACATCACTATGTATTAATCCCAATATATTTTGTAGCCCTTTCATTCTAACCAGTAAAGGGTGACTCGGTTATCTTACCCATGAGACAAGACTCACAAGTTGGATAGGGTACAAATACTAATGAACCCAATTGTCCATACTTAATCAACTTGTTAATCCTGTTATCACTAATATGACCTAGTCTCAAATGTCATATATATGTTGGAATCTCATCATCTCTAGGTCTCTTCGGATTTTTAGCATTCTCATCATTATTCTTTATGTAATTAACATTACCATTTATATTCAAGAAATAAAGATCATTTAAATAAATGCCAGTAGCTACTAAATCATTATTTAGAGAAATAAAACAAATATTTTTTTCCAAAAACAATATTATAACCAGTCCTACATAAAGCAGAAATAGAAATAATGTTCCTTATAATCTTTGGCATAAATAAACAATCTACTAATTCTAGAATATTTTCGGATGGTAATGTCAAGAAGTAAGTCCCCACAACTAATGCAGCAACTTTTGCTCAATTTCCCACTCGTAAGGTAACTTCTCCTCTACTCAGCCTTCTGCTTCTCTTTAGATCCTGCATGGAGTTACATATATGTGAACTAACACCAGAATCTAATACCCAAGTGGAAGCAGAACTAACAAATAAGTTAGTTTCAATAAACAGAGAATCAGCCATACCTTCTGAAGGTTGGTTCTTTATGGAGGCCAAGTATTGTTTGTAATTCCTTTTCCAACTCCCAGTTTTGCCACAATGGAAACACTTTCCTTTAAATTAACCTTTTCAGAATTGCCTTTCTGTACCCCTCTCTTAGCCTTTAGATGGTTCTTCTTCATTTTCTTCTTTTTATCCTTACCCTTGGGCGTGGATTTAGAAGTAAAAGCTCCATCTATGGCCATGACAGTTCTTTTGCCTTTCTTCATGGTTCCCTCAGCAGTGACAAGTAATTTCAATAAATCAGGGAGAGAATTCTCCAACTTGTTCATGTGGTAGTTCAAAACTACATTACCGAAAGAATCAGGAAGAGACTGCAATATCATATCAGTGGAAAAATCAGCATCCAAAATGACATCCAGCTTCTCAAGCTGCTCAACATGACTAATCATCTTGAGCACATAGTCATTAATAGAAGTCCCCTCTTGAATCTTAGAACGAAAGAGTTATTTGGCGGCTTGATACTTTGCCAATCGACTATGTTCACAATAAAACTATTGCAGATGAATCAAAATTGATTTAGCACTATTCATCTGTGAACCAGTAACCTAAGGATTTGGAGGCCGTTCACTTAATCATTGTGGATTGTGGATGATCTTTATCCTTCTCTATTATCCACTCAATATTGGGTTTTTGAAAAATGATAAAAGTTTGAGAAAAACTTGGAGTCACCACCTTATTTTTAAGGAATAAGGAAACCATAAAAAGAGTTTTATTTTCAATAAAACAATGACCCCTTATTTTGGAAAAACATGGTCTTCGAATCAAAGTTGGATTCGGGGGCTAGGTTATGAGATAGGAATGTTCCAAGACACCTCTTGTAGGCACCTATCTCACCCTAATTAAAGGTCTCCTAATTAATTTTGGGCTTTATCAAAATCTCATAAAAACAACCCTATCATATCTAATCAACCAAGAAAGTAGTGTAGATAATACTGGATAATAGATAATAATAATAAAAAAGAATCAAAATCCTAAAAACCTTAGGAGACACAGAGTCATCCTAAGATTGGACTCACTACATTTCAGCAGGATCCAACCATCTCATACCTTTTCGGCAAATGATCACGCAAATTTGTCTAGATTAGGGGATCACTTCTACTGAGCCATATCTTTTTGGGGAGGAAGGAATTACACCAGCTGCTTCTTTTATGGGACCTCGAGCCAGGGCTGAGGCTGCACGAGCCACGCAAGCATCGCTGGGAATAAGAGGACTTGTAGCATCATCTAGTGATACACCACCTGCCCCTACTATTCAGAGCATGCTACAATCTATCTTAACACATATGCAATCAATAGAGGCTCGTGTCCAAGCTGATTTACAGACGATTCTACATCGATAGGAAATTCAGTGGGATATCCTAATGACTCAGCATGCTGCGATCCAGGCTATATCTAAGGAGTATGGTGTCGAGCCTTTCCCTCCTATATCCCTAATGATTATTACACAGCTTTTGGGCGACCCATACCTGAACCTCAACATCTAAGGAGGCAATAGTTAGAGATGATAGCAATGAAACTAGAGAAGGAGATGACCTAATTGAGGTTGATGAAGCTAAGAAAAAAGCTGTTGACCCTGATGTCCCTCCATCTTGAACTTTGATGATCTGAACATTTTCTTTTGATAACTCTTTCAGTTATGTTTTAATTATTTTGGTGTGTTTTAAACAATTTCCTTTGGTGTGTTAATTTTGGTTTGTTATAGGATTTGTTTGACTGCTTATCAATTAGTTTAAGTTTTAGACTGAGAATGGATGGGTAGATACCTTAGCTACATTTTTTTAAACCATTCTCACTTGTTAATATTCCAAGTTTTATTTCAAACCAAGGTACATTACAGAGCCATTAAGACATTTTTTATTTCCTAGCAATTGATTGTTCCACGTAAAGCATATATGATATTCTTGTGTGATTTGTCAAGTTTTGATAACTGTGCATTTTTGAACTAACCCTCACTCTCAGTGTTTGTTGAGCTTAGCGAGTAAGGTTCGACTTATGAGCATCATGTGACAAAAAGATAATCCTATCACCTACTTGTGAGTATTTATTTTGAGAGCTACACAGGTATGGATTCTAATCTTGATATGAGTCAAATATTTAATCTTTTGAGGGCACAGTATATTATTTCTCATGGTTCACACTTTAAACACATTCAGCAAGACTGGTTAGTTCAACAGAGGAAAGAGCATTCGCATCTATTCATTTTGATTGTTGTATGCATTAGTCACACTTGGCTTGAAATCATAAGCTTTTGAATATCTTTTTAGGAATCAATTGCTACGGGGCTAGCAATATCCAAGTTGGGGGGTGTGATTGCAAATCAATCATGCAATTCCAATTGAGATTTAGCAGTCCAAATGGTATTTTTCGATGCATATTAGTAGTTTTTTAGCAATGTTTTTCCTTATGTTCATTGTTTTCAATCTTGTAGGAATTCGGTGCAATTGGAGTGAAAATTAGTGCAAACTTTGGGCAATGCAAAGCTGGGAAAAAGACCTAAAAAGAAGAAAGATTTGAGGGTTTTGAAGCAAGTTGAATTATGTTTCAAGCAAGAAAAAGATGCAGAAAACACCCATTACGGATAATGGTTTGCACCATTATCGGTAGTGAAATTAACCATAGCAGCAATGTTGAAGCAAATTAGAGTCACTACCGATAATGGCAATTTAGTGCTATCGGTAATGGTTGCAACCAAAGCAAAAGCAAGTTTCCAGCAGCTTCTCATTTTCGATAGTCCAAATGTCTCATTATCGGTAAAGGCTTCATACAGCAACCACTCTTTTATAGTCACGATGCATTATCGACAGTGTCCAATAAGCACTATCGGTAGTGGGAGGATTCTTCACCTTGAAGAAAGTTATACAATAACTATTACCGATAGTGGGCTTTATTCATTATCGGTAATGGTGACCGACTTTGCCATATTTGAAGAATTTACAACTTTTTGAGGGGCATTTCAGTCTTTTCACATCATGGCCTATATATATATATATATATATATCATTTAGGGTTTCTCCAAAAAGACTACACTTGTCGTCAGCTAGCTTAGTTTAGGATTTTTCCATTTTCTCTTTTCTCTCTCATCTTCTCAACTTCTGTAGGAATAGTTTAGCTTGTTCAAAGTTATTTTCAATTGTAACTTAATTAGTTGTTCGATTTATCTGTATTGAAACAAGTTTGGTTTATTTTCAGTTTATACAAGTAGATTTCAAAGTTTTCATTTTAGATTCAATGTCTTCAGTTTATTTTTATCTCAATATGCTTGCTTTCAATTTAATGAGTAGCTAAGCTCCATCAGCTGGGATTGATGGGGGATTCTTGATCCACATATAAGGTATATGATTCCTCACACTATTTCCTAGCTTGACAGATTTGGATATTGATGATAAACACTGTATTTGCTCAGATCCACAAGGATTGGCTAGCTTTAACCACCCGTAGACAGAAATTCTTGGCACAGGAGGTGCTTAGTACTGAAAGTATTCCAAGTGTTTGATAAAATGTCTAAAAAAAGTGTTTAACATTAATATCCTATAATTTTAAAGCAGGATGGTTTTTATGTTAATTTTTTCACCCAAACCATTTTTCAATGTAATTTGGGCGTGTAAATAAATTGGGTTTTATTGCTAAATATTCCATCTAGATTATTCTTCAATGTAATCTGGATGTGTTTAAAAGTGTGAGAAATTAGAACCAAAGATGTGTACTGGATGAACCCTAAATCTCAGTTCTTTTATTTTACTATTAAGACATTCAAACAATTTCTGTGCATTTTGCACAACCAAAATCTCAAAACAATCACTGGATTTTTATTTCTTTTTCTCACATATGAACAATTTACAAAAGAATTTGAAATCTTTCCTAACTCCCTATCCCTGAGGACATTACCATGGGACTTTCATGAATTACTATGCTTGCAATCGATAGATCCTATGCTTGGGATTGCACAACACTTCTTACAGGAAAGCATAAACCATCCTATGATATCAACTCACATAAATGCCCTTTGAAAAAACTATTTTCAAAGTCACTCTACTTTGGAAATAATATTTAAGATTAATGTTCTGAGAAATATAAGTTTCCTTTATCTCAACTCTTGAGTAATTATTTTCTCAACATTTAGTCTATGAATAATTATTATTCAAACATATAAGAATGAGGATAATAATAATAAACTTGTCCAATCAATTTATTTAATAAATGAAAAGTATGAATGTCAACACTTGAGTAATTATTTTCTCAACATTTAGTCTATGAATAATTATTATTCAAACATATAAGAATGATGATAATAATAATAAACTTGTCCAATCAATTTATTTAATAAATGAAAAGTATGAATGTCAACAGTCCTAAAATCAATACTATGATTGGCTTTTAGGGAATATAACTAATAAGGAAACCTAACATTTCGTAAATATTAGGTTAGCCACAATCGAACAAAGGCACTCGGTTAGGTTACAACCAACACAACAAATTCAAGAAAAACGTACGTTCATTATGTGTTAGGTTAACACCAACTTTACAAATCGATTTTGTTAGGTTGGATACAACCTAACATTCCAGATTGTTAGCCTTATGACTTCAATCCAACTTTGTTGAATGATTTTGATGATAACAAACATTGTTCTATGTATATTCA
>JAESVK010000645.1:1825276-1857003 GCA_017140935.1 Hamamelis virginiana | reverse complement strand
AAGACCCAGCACATATCTTTTGAATATTCAGGTACATCAAGCCATCACATGTGGAATCTGGTGAGTTTCTTGAAGATATAGCAGCTGGAGATGGCTCCCAATATATGGCACCAGGAGCAATTCCCTTGACCCTGGATGAACTTGTAGAGTGCTACCGGGCATCAGACCACTACAAAGATATCATGAGAATTGTTGACGGAGATGACGTGAAGCACAGCTACTGGGTAGAAAGTGAGCCCGGGCTTGGCTTGTCCCTTAAAACTCCATCCAAGTACCACTGCTCAGTTGATGCAGAACCGAGACGAGAGACAGGTAAAATGCCACTTAATGACAACCATTAACCTGCATGTGTAAGCTCTATATAGACCATGCTTCCATGTACATTTTATGGTTTTAAGATTAAACCGATCTGAGTTCTAGTACGTCATAACCAATCTGGGAGTTTTCTACAAGATATAACCATCAGAACAACATCCATGAATTGCTTGGTTTCAGAATTGGTGGTTGCAAAGCTCTCTACCAAAGTAGGGCACTCAGGGGGAATTGAAAGCACAGGAAGAGTTCAGATTGGAGATGTGATCACAGCAATAGCCTTGAACAATGAAGAAATGCAATACCTTTCTGTGGGACACCAGAAAATCCAGCGCGAGCGTGCCTCGCACATATACTCTATGTTGAAGCAGGCACGAGGCCAAATTCGTCTCCAAGTCGAGCGCTACAAAGAAGAGGTATGAAAAAACCTATGCACGCCAACAAAGAAGCAACCTAGGGGCTAGGGAAGATGAGATGGTTTGCACATTGGTTTTAAGATGTAAAACACAATGCTGGGGCTAGTATGTGTGAAAGGAAAATGAATTGCCTGATTATACTGACAGAGCTTTATTTCTTTTTTTTATTGTAGGAGGATGATTACCAAGCTCAATGGGACCAGTTCCAGAGGCCCTTTGTTCAGACATGGTGGAAATCTACTAAAACTCTCATCAAGAGGCAAATCAAGATTACCAAAAGGCTTCATGCTTTAATTAAATTAAGGCTATTCCAGGTCAATACTACCAACTGCACCATAGCTTTCCCTGCTTATGTAGATCACAAGAACCATCTGATCATGTCAATCTTCAAGTTATGTGATGTTATAGAGAGCCATATATACTGCACATAAGTTAAGGAAAGACCGAACTGTCAGTATGCTATATCTTAGTAAATAACGAATCCAGTTTTGACAATTGCAGGCAATTGTGCTCGGTGTCTTTGCAGGAACACTGTTCTACAAACTCGGTGGTCAATACAACCCACAGCGACTAAACTCAGTGAGGGCCCTGGGGTTTGTATCCACCATGAGCATTATGCTCATAAATCTGGTACAGCTTCCTCTCTACATGCTCCAAAGGCCAATCTTCTACAAGCACAGGGCACAGAGATTCTTCAGAGCTTCCTCATACACAGTTGCTCATTGCATAGTTAATATCCCACAGACCCTCGTAGAGGTAATTTTAACAATCAATTTTCCTCTCTAGAAATAACCATAGTTTTCAAAATATTCAGGTGTGTAATATTTCTTGCAGGCATTGGCATATACTCTCTGTGTTTACTTTCTAGCTGGGCTATCAATGTCAGGAAATGGGGCACCGTTCTTTGAATATCTGGTTCTGTTATTCTTGGTAGCATACTTTGGTTCATCAGTCTTCTTCTTTCTCAGTGCCATCTCCTCAATTCCAGAAGTAGGGAATGCTTTGGCAGGTAACTTTGTTTCTCTTCATCAAACTAGTTTTCTTGGTTTCTATAACCTCTATTAGTATCCTCGATATCTTCTTGAGAGTGACAAAATATAGATATTAGTCATATTGCATATTGATGTATCCTTGAAACTCCTCAAAAATATACATTTTATTTTTCACCTGAATATATCAGCTTCAACTGCCATGCTCCCTCAAAATGTCTAATCTTCACCACAATCACTACACCAATCTAACAAATAACAACAGTAGAAGACAGTTCATACTTTAAAACTCTTCAAACTCAATGTTACTTCCTGTTTATCTGCTTTTGCATTTGGGTAAATAACTAACAGTTTCAGTTCATCCACTCCTTGCAGGTCTACTTGTTTCGATCTTTTTACTTTTCAGTGGCTTTGTGATCTACCCATCAAACATCCCAACATACTGGAAATGGCTAACCTATGTGAACCCAATTCATTGGGCTAATGTCTTATTCTGTAGGCTCCAGTTCAACAATAGCTACAATGATCCCTGCTCCAACTACCTTGGTCAGCTTCCTTTCTGTGAGCAGTTCCCAACAATGACAGTTGGAAAAGCATACCTGATCTTCTACGAGCTTTCTGAAGATGCAAAGAGACCATGGCTTCCTTACGCCATTATCCTGGGATGGATAATAATTGCCAACTTGTTAGCATTATTGGGACTGAAGAAGATAGAGTTCGCAGAAATGAACCAATCGCTGCCCCATCTCAAAAAGACTCCAGTAGTTAGCAATTATAATGAAGATAGTGAATTTCAGTCCCTCAATAGTTATAAGGGACATTCTGATGATTTTAGTGCTTCCCTATATACTGGATCACAAAAGTCATGGTCAGGTTATGGCAAAATGAAGGACAAAGGCGAAGTGGAGACATGGATTGAGGAATTCCGTGTTGATCTGGAGAGGAACGGGCTAGGCATTCCAGTGGAGCCAGTGACCCTCCAATTTGAAGATCTATCATTCACAAGGTATATTAACCCATCCTTTGATTCATTGAGATTTTAAAACCATAATCATTCTTAATCTCAGCTTGAAAGCCTCAATCTCAGATCACGTAATTTGTCCTCATTGGGTCCATAGGTTGCCCATAATAATATACAATTACTTGGAGTAAAATAATGGCACACTAGACCACCGGTGAACAAGGAAAAAAGAAAAATTTCCCCAGTGATCCCCTGTAAGATTGGTTTTTTAGCCCATGATATCAACACTATACTTTCCATGTACCAGGCATGATGAGGGAACGAAAGAAAGCACACCAGTTTTCAACTACATCACAGGCTATGCTAGACCGCGGAACATGCTAGCTTTGTTAGGTGGTTCCAAAACAAGTAAGGCCACACTCCTCAAATGCCTGGCTGGAAGAACACCTTTATATGGCAGACTCAGTGGTACCCTCCAGGCGAATGGTTTCAGGACAGGGGCTGCCTTCTCCAGACTAGTAGGCTATGTTGAGAAGCTTGATGCTCACCAACCTTATCTCTCTGTGCGTGAATCCCTTCAATTTAGTGCTGCACTCCGCCTTGACCAAGACATTAGTCCCATCAGCCGTCGCATCCACGTCGAGCTGGTCCTCAACCAACTCAGTTTACTTCCCTACTCCAACCAACTCGTTGGTTCTCTTCGTAATGCCACTGGAAAGACTTTTGAAATTGCCAAGAAGATAACAATTGCAGTTGAGCTGGCTGCTAACCCAAGTATTCTCTTTCTTGAAGAACCAATATCTGGCCTAGATACCAGGGGAACTTCAAACATCCTCAATATTCTTTACCAAGTATCGGATTCCGGCCGTGTCATTGTTGCTACTCTTACACACCCTAATGCACGAGCACTGTGCTTCTTCGACCAAGCTCTCATTCTAACACAAGAAGGGCATCAAGCATATTTTGGCCCAATAGGATCTAAATGCAATGAATTGCTTGATTATTTCACATCAATCCCAAAGGTCCCTCGTTACTTCATAAGGGAGAGTCCAGTTAGCTTTGTCCTGGGGGCTCTTGGCTTAGGGATTAAAAATAGGGGCACCCCTTCACTAGATTTTGCAGAAATCTACAAAGCTAGCTCCTTGCATGAGACCAACAATAAAGAAATCAGCAGTATAAAGAAATTGATAAAGAGCAGAAAACCAAAGGATCTATCTTCTACTTATCCAGCTCCATATTCACAGCAAGCCATTTTGGTACTCCTAAGAACACAAAGGTTCTTATGGAGGAATGTGCAATATACATTTGGTAGACTTACAGGGTGCGTGATGATTGGTCTCCTGATGGGCTCCCTATACTTCAAGATAGAATACAAAGACACATACGGTTTGACCTCACGCACACTTTACATATACATGCAAGTTATACTCATAGGGGTGATCTCAGCAAACAATGTCATTCCCCAGATTGGCACAGACAGACTGGTGTACTTTCGAGAGAAAAGAGCTGGAATGTATCTTCCAATCTTTTATCCGGTATCATGGGCAGTGGGTGAGATTCCATACTTTTTAATTGCAACACTTGCAGTGGTAGGAATTGGAAATGGCATGGCAGGAATTGGAACAGGATCTGCCGCAGAATTTCTAATGTATTGGCTGGTGCTCTTCATATTCACCTTGTGCGTAACATATTTTGGGATGATGGTCACTTTCCTAGCACCAGTGCCAACATTGGCTGCATTTGCAGTGTCGATCATGACATCATTGTGGGTGTCAGCTTCTGGTGTAGTTGTTATGCTATCTGACATGAGGTTCTACCGATGGATGTACTGGAGTAATCCATTCCAATATGCACTGAATGCGATGACCTCAATCAGTTTCTATTGCAATACAAAGGAGTGCAGATCAGATTGCAGGTGCCCACGGTTGCCAGATGGTTCTTATGTGTGGGATAGATTGGCAACAATAAGAGCTTTGAACCACGAGAGGATAGATACAGACATACTCACCTTGTCTGCAATGTGTGTGCTGTTTGCCAGCCTTGCCTTTCTCTTCTTTGTTGTGCTGAAGCACAACTCACCCCCTCATGTATAGAGTGATGATAGGCACAGGTGGCTCTCATAGAGAAACAATTCTAGACATTAATGGCAAATTTTTAGATTTTCAATCCAAACAGACCTGAGTTAGATATTACTTCACTCTATCATTCCTGTTTAAAATTTTCAATAAGCTGCATTTGACTAGGATTTATAATTACTTTAATCCTTATTAACACTATCATGAAACCCCTCCTATGTTAATAACTTGGGCAGCATTTAATATTATTCCAGGCATTATTCTCTCATATTCATAAGATTCCTAATTTCTAATAGAATGTCCACCTTTAAACCTTTTTCTTGAAGGAGCCAAACTCTAATCCTCAACAAGGTTTATCTCATTTTAATTCTTCTAATTATAATTAAAAAATTGCACCCTTTTTCATATGCAATCCATGTACCATAATCCTCCAATGCCTGCATGATCATTCACAGAGACAATGCCTTCGATCCCACGAAGCTCTTAGCATGCAGCACATTGCCATATTATATTCATGTTTGTAAATGCTTCATATCAGGTCATCTATTATGCCTACTCCCTTCCTATCCCTAATTTATTCATGTACAGATGTACTCTCTCTTTTTCCTTTCAATTTTTTCAATTTCAATTGCTTGATACTGTAGGGGATTCAATAGGCCATTTCATTAATAGAAGAAGCATATAGAAAAGCAAGCAATCAAATGACATGTAATTGTGGTTGCACAGCCCCGCGCGGGGGGGTGGTGGTGGTGCGGTTGTTTAACGGAAGAATCTTATAACACTGTCTATATCAGAGCAAGCAAATTGCTTACCGAAATCTCTCCTCCTTCTCTTTCTCCTTCTTCCTCTCATTCAATTCCTGCACTCTCTGACACCATGTCGGATACTTCAAATGAATCCACCACCGTTCCTCAACCCTCTTCAAACAACCCCACCACCACTGATTCCTCAAAAATCAGTGCAACCACCTCAGAATCCCACTCTGTCCAAATCACCACAGTTCGCTTGAATGGTGACAATTTTCTGAGATGGTCTCAATCAGTCCGAATGTACATCAGAGGACGTGGAAAAATGTACATCAGAGGACGTGGAAAAATGGGCTACCTGACGGGTGAAAAGAAGGCTCCTGCAATGGATGATCCGAACCATGCTACATGGGATGCTGAGAATCCCATGGTGATGACATGGCTCGTAAATTCTATGGAAGAAGACATTAGTTCTAACTACATGTGCTATCCAACACCACAAAAGCTTTGGAAGAATGTAAATCAGATGTATTCTGATTTAGGAAATCAATCTCAGGTCTTTGAATTGACTCTCAAACTCGGTGAAATACGACAAAGGGAGGACAACGTCACAAAATATTTCAATTCCTTGAAGCGAATCTGGCAAGATCTTGACCTCTTTAATACCTATGAATGGAAATCTGCCGAGGATGGACGCCATCATAAGAAGACTGTGGAGGATAATCACATCTTCAAGTTCTTGGCTGGCCTCAATGTCGAGTTTGATGAGGTAAGGGGGAGAATCATTGGAAGACAACCCCTGCCTTCAATTGGTGAAGTGTTTTCGGAAGTTAGAAGAGAGGAGAGTCGGAGGAATGTGATGTTGGGCAAGAAAGAACCTGGAGCTGCTGTTGAAGGTTCAGCCTTGGAAACCACGGGTGGAGGCTATAATAGAGCCACCACGTATCAGCGCAAACCTGATGAAAAAACACGTGTTTGGTGTGATTTTTGCAACAAGCCACGCCATACCCTTGAAACCTGTTGGAGAATCCATGGGAAACCTGCGAATTGGAAAGGTAAAACAGGTGACAAACCAGGACGAGCCTTTCCTACTGCTAATGAGGCCGAAACCAACCCTTTCACTAAGGAGCAGATGGAGCATCTTCTTACGCTGTTGAAATCCAACTTGACATCTAGTACCTCTACTGCTTCGGTGGCACACACGGGTAATAAATTAAATGCTCTAGCTTGTCATTTCAAATCATCTGCTCCATGGATAATCGATTCTGGAGCATTCGACCATATGACCAATTCCTCAAATCTGTTTGAATCCTATTCACCGTGTCCTGGAAATAAAAAGGTTAGGATAGCTGATGGTAATTTCTCACCAATTGCAGGAAAAGGTCTGATAAAAATTTCCGAGGGAATAAATCTTAAATACGTTCTCCATGTTCCTAAACTTGCTTGTAATCTCTTGTCTGTCAGCAAATTATCTAGAGATTCTAATTGTTGTGTTACCTTCTATGAATCCCATTGTATTTTTCAGGACCAGAGCTCGGGGAAGACGATTGGCAATGCTAGGATGATCAATGGTCTCTATTATTTCGAGGATAATTTACCTAGTAATAAAATTGCTCAAGGACTTAGTAGTATTAGTTCTCTTTCTCTTCATGATCAAATAATGGTTTGGCATTGTAGATTAGGCCATCCTAGTTTTTCTTATTTAAAACATTTGTTTCCAGTGTTATTTCAAAAGGTTGACCCTTTATCATTTCAATGTGAAAGTTGTTTATTGGCAAAGAGCCAACGTAAACCTTACATTCCAAAACATCATGCTTCAAAACCGTTTTACCTTTTTCACAGTGATGTTTGGGGACCTTCAAAGGTAACCACTATTTCAGGAAAAAAATGGTTTGTAACCTTTATAGACGACCATACTCGTCTTTGCTGGGTATATTTAATGATGGAAAAATCTAAAGTAGAAAGAATTTTTAAAGAATTTTACAAAATGATTGAAAACCAATTTCAGACGAAAATCAGCATTTTGAGATCTGATAATGGAACGGAGTATTTTAATAAAGTTTTGGAAATCTTTTTAAAAGAAACAGATGTCTTACATCAATTCTCGTGTTCAGATACCCCTGAACAGAACGGAATAGCTGAACGTAAAAATAAGTACTTGTTAGAAGTAGCACGGGCTATGATGTTTTACATGAATATTCCGAAATACTTATGGGGGGATGCCATACTGACTGCATCATATCTAATCAACAGGATGCCCACAAAAGTTTTGCAGTACACCACCCCATTGGAATGTTTAAAAAAGGTATTTCCAGAATCTCGAATTAATTCCGAATTACCTTTGAAAATATTTGGTTGCACCGCATATGTGCACATTCCAAAAAGGTCACGGTCTAAGTTAGACCCAAGAGCAGAAAATTGTGTTTTTGTAGGATATACTCCTAATAAAAAGGGTTACAAATGTTTTAATACTCTTACAAAACGGTTCCACACAACTATGGATGTTTCTTTTATAGAAAATACCTCATATTTTACCAAAATTTTACTTCAAGGGGAGAAATTAGTGGAACCAAATTTTTGGGAAATTGCTGAACCCTTGCCTAGTACGATTCTTGATATCTCTCTTAATTCAATGGAAAAAGAAAATAAGGAAACTAAGCTTACTGAATCCGAATCTGAAATTGGTCTGTCAGAAAAAGAAATACTACGAATGAAAAAAAAATCGAAGCATTCTTGAGCCTGTGGTTTATTCAAGGAAAAATATCCCTAGAGGAAGTAAAGGCCAATTAATCATCCCAACACATGGTCAAACTGAAGCCCTGGGCGATGGCCTTCCAAGTGTCTCAAGTAATTCTCCTTTTATTCCTACTCTTATACATTCTTTTTCTTCTCCTATTACTAATCCAAGTTTACCATCACACTCTGATCCTCATTCTAAAACATCTATTCCCGAACCTGGTTTAAAACTAGCCCCAGTTATTCCTGCACAGGACCTTGATCTTGATCTTCCCATTGCTCTTAGAAAGGGTACCCGCACTAAACATCCTATTACCAAATATATCTCCTACAATAGCCTTTCCGACAACAATAGAGCATTCACTACAAATATTTCAAAGCTTGTGGTGCCTAAAAACATTCAGGAAGCACTAGATGAACCGGGTTGGCAAATGGCAGTGTTTGAGGAAATGAATGCCTTGAGGAAAAATGGTACTTGGGAGGTTGTAGAATTACCGAAGGAAAAAAAAAAGTTGTAGGATGCAAATGGGTATTTACAATATAGAGTAAAGCTGATGGAAGTGTTGAGAGATATAAAGCTAGGCTTGTGGCAAAAGGTTTCACTCAAACCTATGGGATAGACTACCAAGAGACTTTTGCCCCAGTAGCTAAAATAAACTCAATTCGAGTTTTGTTGTCCCTTGCAGAAAATTCCAATTGGCCCTTACATCAATTGGATGTTAAAAATGTCTTCCTTAATGGAGACCTAGAGGAGGAAGTGTTCATGAGTCCTCCACCAGGTTTCGAAGAAAGTTTTGGAGTTGGGAAAGTGTGCAAACTGAAGAAATCCTTATATGGACTCAAGCAGTCCCCTAGAGCTTGGTTTGAACGCTTTGGCAAGGTGATAAAGCGTTATGGATACACTCAAAGTCAAGTTAATCACACTATGTTCTACAAACATTCAAAGGAAGGAAAAGTGGCCATCTTAATTGTGCATGTGGATGATATTGTGCTAACTGGGGATGATTATAATGAACTAGAGAAGTTAAAAGGAAGACTCGCCGAAGAATTTGAGATCAAGGACTTGGGGGCATTAAAATACTTTCTTGGAATGGAGTTGGCTAGGTCCAAAGAAGGTATTTTTTTAAATCAGCGTAAGTATGTGCTCGATCTACTTGATGAGACGGGTATGTTAGGTTGTAAGCCTGCTGAAACATCTATAAAGCCTAATGTGACGCTGCAGCCTACAAAAGCCGAGAGTGTGAAGAACCGGGAGCATTACCAGAGACTTGTTGGGAGACTGATTTACCTGTCTCATACACGACCTGACATAGCATTCTCGGTGAGTATGGTTAGTCAGTTTATGCATTCACCCGGATCGGAGCATTTTGAAGCTGTTTACAGGATTCTAAGGTATCTAAAGGGGACATCAGGGAGAGGTCTTCTGTTTAAAACACGGGGACATCTACAAATTGAAGCCTACACTGATGCAGACTAGGCTGGAAGCATAGTGGATCAAAGATCTACTTCAGGGTACTACTCATTTGTAGGTGGCAACTTGGTTACGTGGGGAAGCAAAAAACAGAACGTGGTCACTAGAAGCAGTGCTGAGGCTGAGTTTAGAGCTGTGGCTCATGGCATTTGTGAGATTATGTGGGTAAGAAGATTACTGGAGGAATTAAAGGCGTCGGGATCATCTCCTATGAAGTTGTACTGTGACAACAAGGCTGCAATTTCAATTGCTCATAATCCAGTTCTCCATGATCGCACAAAACATGTGGAAGTGGATAAGCATTTCATTAAGGAGAAGATAGACAACAGATTGGTTTGTATGACCTATATTCCTACCGAGGAACAAGTGGCTGATATCTTCACCAAAGGACTATACAAGAAGCAGTTCGATTTTTTAGTTGGCAAGCTGGCTATGGAAGATATTTTTAAACCAGCTTGAGGGGGAGTGTTGGAAAACCGAAACTGATTTGGAAACAATCCTTGTAAAGCTGTAAATTAGCTAATTAGTTGTCAATCTTTGTATTTTAGGAAAATAGTTGTTAAGTGTTATTCTCTTCCTTAAATCAATGATTTACTTTCCTGATTTGAAGGATTTGTATATGCAGTGTAAATCCTATAAATAGATGATCAATGAAAGAGATTATTATTCCCATAAAACCTTATTTTACAAGTAGCTTAAACAACAGAAAGGATAAAATTACGTGCATGTTCCAGTATGTATATGAAAGCTGCATTTGTTTACGACAACCATATCTTAACATGTAATGTCAATAGGCCAACCATATTGAATAAGGAAATATGAAAAGGTTTTACATTATTAGCATAACAAAAATGGACTCTTAACAAAATAGACTTATCCCCAGTCGATAAATGGAAGAGGCGGATATCCGCCCTCTGGAGGAGGCTTCAGTGATAAAGGTAGATTGCCCCAAGATATTCCTATACCATCTCTAACCACGTTACCTGTGTATCAAAATAAGGACAAGTAAGCAGTGAGAATATAAAAACAATCAGGTAAAAATAAAAATTGGATCCATAATTATCAATGTATTTCATCAAAATAAGATACATTTACAATTAATATAGGATAACAGCAGATAACAACTGATGCACGGTCTCATGCACAAGTGAATGAAAAGGTGTAAACCCAAAACCTCAAATATAATATACCCCAAATAATCCATAATAAAATCAACATCAGCAATAATAAATCTAACAATTCCACAAGCCTAATCAAAAAATAATTTAGACTTGCCTGGCAAAGAGCCACCTCCAACTAATTGGTTCCCCGAAATAATTGGTGACTGAATATTATCGGTGAAGTTAGTCCCTGAACATTGGATCAAATTAGATATTAAAAATAACTTATTTGTTTTTACCCAAAAATAGTATAAAATACCAAGATAAACCCAATAAAGTGGCAAAACAAAGATTTTTCCACATAAGTCCTCCATTAGTGCATGCCATATATTTTTTATATCCATATTTATGCTGAAATTATGGGCTTTGAAACATGTTAAAGACACAGTTGGGAGCATCTTAGTTTTGGCATGGTATACATAGGGAACATAGCAGAATTCCTTGTCAAAAAAGAAAAAAAGGAGATATAAAATGAAAAGATAATTTACCTACTGCACCAAGATTATTTGCATTTTGTAAGTTCTGCTTGGGATGAAAATATTTACAAGAATCCCCATACTGGCAGAATCCCTTCAAAGCATGATGATAAAATAAGTAAAAAAGATAATCCAAGTGAAAGTGCCATACCAAAACTTTAAGTAAACCCTTCCTGCAACTCATTATTGAGTAAATAGAGAAAAATAATATGCTGGGTCAACATCAGACAATGTGATTAGCCTATACATCAACACCCAGCACTTAATTGATTGACCACCTTTGACATGTTATAACTTCAAATCAAGTGGCCAACCCAGTATATCAACTGGCTTCCATTACACAATCCAGTCAACAGAAAAGTAACTAAATAGCAGATAAACTATAAATCAAAATAATTTATAAACCAACAAACAATGGTATGTGCTTATTCTGAACAGTGAACAGTTACGAAAATCTTTTTAAGCCATGTAGTTTCTATTGGGAATAAACATGTAATCAAAAGTGCTGAACTAGTATCATCTTGGAGCACTAACTATTCATCAAAAGGTTGACCAGCTGATGAATACTTCCAAACAGCACGAACATGAATGCCAACCCAATTGGCCAACTGATATATTGACATGTAAATTGGCCAATTGATGCATTGACATGTATAGGACAGTTAGACTTCACACATAAATCAGTTGAACTTGGGTCAAGCTCAAGCTCAAATCAAGAGCAGTCAGCCTTTTTGTAAAATTGGGTCCATGAAATCGAGCTTTGTTCAGCTCAGTTCGGTATATGTTTAGTGATATTAATAAAGCAAAAGCCAAACAAAAGGCAATTTGCTGATTTCACAGAATTTATGGAAAATGGCCTGAGCGTCAATTGGTCATCATGATGATACCTATCATATGCTACAAAGATTGCCAATAGAAAGTGTGTGTGTGTGTGTGTGTGAAATCTGTGTGATTGAAGTAAGGGAATAATGCATAATAGGAATGATGTGTAAATAGACAGATTATCATCAAGAAAATGACTGAAATAAAAAAATAAAGACTGAAAGAGAACTATTAAAATTATGCAATATGTGAAACGCAATTATAAAACCAGTTTCAATATATAATCAAAGCAAAACTACATAATATAATATAGAATTGATGATGTGTGAGTGAGTGATACCGTTCTGACAAAGCGATTGCAAACTCCTTTTCCAAAACCCTCAGTATAAACCTGATTCGGATCTGCAATTAAAAGCAAACCACCAAAGGAATCGCTTAAATACCATTGATAGAGAGGCAAAGAAATCACCCTCCGTTTGGTTGTTGAGAATTTGAGGGAAAAATCAAGAGAAATGAGAATATTGAAGCTTAGATTTTATCTAGTTTTGGAAATGTTGGTTTCTTTTTTCGTTCTTCCCCTTTCCAGCACTTTCGTGGCAACCAAACAAAAAATCTTCTGTTTATGTTGTAGAACATAAAAATAGCAGAAATGTACATTTATGTTCTTTTCTAACATTTTCTTGGGAACCAAACGAAAAAATAGTGTCGAGTGAAGAAAAGATGATAACCTTTAAAGGAGTCGTACCAGAAAGCTTTGGATCTCTGATGTTGAAGCCCCTGAAGATGGCGCCTTCTGGCAGAAGGTGTATCTTGGAATTGTTTGTCACAGTAGTCGCAGTAATATTTCCCCAACGGCATTCTCTCTCTCTCTCTCTCTCTCTCTCAAACACGTATTTATACGTTTTCCGGACCTGAGAAAGCCTGTGAATCAGTAATTATTTATCTATTTCTTTATTTATTTTCCAAACATAATCCGCATCAAATTTCGTAAATAGGTTTTCAATACTTTTTATAATTATAATAATATTATGTTATGACATTAAAGTAAATCAAAGTACACAAAATTAAAACACTAAAATTTATGTGTTTCAGCAAAAATCTACCTATGTTCACGGAGAGTGATTCTTACTATTAAGAACAATCATACAAATAATCTACTCAATTTTAATCTCAAATCCAAATTATGAGAGTCACTCTTAATCTCACTCTTTTAATGTCTTGATGATTCATTCACCCGATGCTTATTAGTCCCTTATTAGTCAATTTTTCCCACTAGGATCTTCAAAGAAATCTGCAACATCTAAGTGGGTTATATCCACTTGTTTATTATGGTCAATAAAATTTGTTTCTATCTCTTTTCATTTTCCTTTTGAAGCCAGGTAAAGTTTAACAAAATGATCATCCGTACAACAAGTACGTGACCAATACCCTTTCATGCCACATCGATGGCAACTATCCTCATCAGTCTTATAAGATTTGTTCTGTAAATCTTTGTGTTTTTCTTGTTTTGTTTCAGTATTGTTCCACTTCTGGTGTTTCCACTTTTGGTGGTATAGGGTATTTTTCTTATTTGGAGAATTATAATTATAACCACCATGGTGTCGATAAGAATTTCTACCTCGACCACATCTACGGTCATGGCCACACCCACAACTGTTAAATGAAGTTGTATTTGTTTCAGGAAATGCCGTATAGCCAGTCGGGTGTGACTGATGATTTTTCATCAAAAGCTCATTATTTAGCTCAGCAACTAAAAGACATGAAATCAGATCTGAGTATTTTTCAAATCTGCGCTCTCGATATTGCTGCTGCAGGAGCATATTTGAGGCGTGAAATGTGGTATATATTTTTTTCCAACAAATCATCATCAGTGATTTTCTCCCCACATAATTTCAATCAGGAGATAATTTTAAATAATGCAGAATTATACTCACTAACTATTTTAAAATCTTGCAACCTCAGGTGCATCCAATCATAACGAGCTTTTTGGAAGTATAACAGTCTTTTGGTGGTCATATCTTTCTTTCAAATTGCTCCAAATACAAATGGATCATTTACCGTAAGATATTCATTTTGTAATCATTCATGGAGATGGTGGCGAAGGAAAATCATTACCTTTGAGCGATCCTGCAGGGATTCTTCATTTCTTTTCTTAATTGTATTTCCAAGATTCATGGCATCAAGATGGATTTTCGCATCAAGAATCCATGATAAGTAATTCTTGCCCGAAATGTCAATGGCAATAAATTGAAGATTTGTGATATTCAACATTGTCATAAAATTATATATAGCACAATTATATATTTTAGAATTAATATCAATTAAATATTTAATTAAAATAAATGTTAAGATTATAGACAAATTTAACATTTTTCAAGTAAAAGATATGGAGTATCTTCCTTCGTTTGACTAGAGTCACTCGTGCTGATAACGTGTTACGACATTAAAGTAAATCAAAGTACACAAAATTAAAACACCAAGATTTACGTAGTTCGGCAAAAATCTGTCTACGTCCACGGAGAGTATTTTTACTATTAAGAACAATCGTACAAATATTCTGCTCAATTTTAATTTCAAGCCCAAGCTAGGAGAGCCATTCTTAATCTCACTCTTTTAGTGCCTTGATAATTGACTCACTCGATGCCTATTAGTCCCTTATTACTTCTCTCTATTTATAGAATAACAAGATAGCTCATTTTAACTCAAATACTTAATGTTTTGAAGAGTTAAAGTTACTCGGTTACACACTCAAGATAAATGACTTGAATTAATTCAAGTTACATAAGTTAAGTGCATGTGCAGAAGAAAGGCCTTGTCTTTATGTGGTGGTCAGCCACATGTATTTGTAAGAATTTTATTTAAAATTTATGTGGGCTACCATTAATTAAAATGTTTTTATAAAAAACCTGGATTGATGAGAAATTGGTAATGTGATGTACTGGACTACCGATTAAGTATGTGAGTACTATTGTACATACGGGTTATGGTGCACCTTAATCACGTGAGATCACGTGCTCTTAAGCTATGGATGGAATGTGTTGGGCCTTAAGATGAGATTCATGTATGTTCATTAATGAATGAACGGAATCATGTATAGTCATTTAATGTTGATTCATGAATTAATTAGTTAATTCATGAATGTGACTTATCGATTTAACCAAGTTCATGAATCTTGAAGATGAATGTAGAAGTCATAATGGGAAGACTTATCATATTCTTCTCCTATATATATAGGGCATTGGTCCCCACTCTCACATCCAACTAGCTATATTTTGTTTAGTCTTGTCCCATTGATAGACCAATAGTGATAGTGTATAGAGGGTGGAAGACCATTGCTTGCTTGCACAAAGTTGATATTCAAGGATTAAACAATTTACCAATAGCGTCTTCAATTACGTGTATATATATATGATTTATATATAATTATCGAGCATGCTTATGAATTTAGCAAATTAGAAATATAATATATTGGTTTAGTTATATATACTTACAGTACTTCTACGTGTATTTATAACATATTACACATTATCTCATCATTTTTATTTTTTATTTTATTTTTTAATTATTCATTAAATAGTTTAAAGCAGAAAGTTTGATGGTAGAGATTTTTTTTTTTTTGGATTACGTTGGAAGGGATTCGACCCTTGACCTAATCTAATCCTAAACCTTTCCCTCCTCACCACTAGGATAGTCCAAGAGACTTTGGTTGTAGACTCTCGCATGATAAAAAAATAAATAGAAAAGTTGATAAATTTAAATTTTATAAACGAATTATTTTACCCCAACAACCATTGAATGATATGAAACATATTAAAGGATATTATTTAGATAGAATTATGAGCACACAAACGAGTGAATTCTTTTTATAAAATAGTAAAAATATTGAAAATGATCCAAAAGCATCTATATAAATTGAGAAAATCTATTAATGTCTAAGATAGTATTTGTCTTCTTCTTTTTTCCTTTTTTCTTTTTTCTTTAAATAGTATTTATCTCAACAAACAGATTATTAAAATTCTTTTGTTTGGATAATAACAAACAATTTCTTAACACAATAGCTTTCATCTTGAGTCTGGATTCCCTGCTTGTCATCTAAGTGAGATATTAATAGTTTTGGACGATGTGTCCGAGCACAAAGCAAAGGATCCAGACGCTTTGGTCAATGGTTTTGTAGTCTCACTTTTCGAGGATTAAAAGAGAGAACTCAGGTCTAAGCATATGGAAGTGCATCGATACCCGTTTGCCGTCATACTTTTTCATCTTAGGCACAATGGCATTTTTCAAAAACTTATTAAATTGCACTAGTAGCTTACCTAAATTATCACAAAGAATAGGTCCTAGTCCTTCCTACTCATAGTTTTGGATGAACCATCAAACTTTAATTTAATCCACCTATCATCAAGAGGGATTCACCCAATACATTTTGAATTCTTTTAAATGCTTTAATTACAACAAAAATTAGAAATCTCAAAGAGGAAATTGTCTCTAGACATGGCAAGCACATAATTCGAAAAGACCAGGTCATACGAGCTAGGATGATCATTTCACATTAAAGTTCTTTTCTCACTGAACCAAAAAAAGGCATAAGAAATATTTATGCAAAACTACCTGAGAAAATAATTTCTTATTCACGACAATTTTCTAGCTTCATAAGGTTCATGATCAAATATCTTAGCTTTAGATTTAACCCTTTTTTTTTTCTGGATGGTGTTCTTATTCTCTCTCTCTCTCTCTCTCTCTCTCTCTCTCTCTCTCACATACTGTCAAGCGAATAGCCTAATACGCATCTCTGGATTAAACATGAGAAAATGCAGTCCTCGAACAGAATACAATGGAAGCTCACCCAAAATTGTTCCCTCACCAAATCTGCTTTTATAGAACAGTGTAACGCAGGCTACAAAAAGCGTATTGAGAAAGGAGTATAGGAGTGTAAATAGAGAGAATAAACTTAACTACCATTGATGGACTCGCTGCTTTGTCACATATCATATCAAACGACAGCCCATAGAACATTGTTCTTGCTTGCTCCAGGACCGTCCTTGATGCCCCATATGTTAATGAATTGCATAAAGGAACTCCAGGAGAGCAGTCCAACCAAAGACCTGTTGTTGAATTCCCTGCAGAGTCTCATTAAGGAAAGAAAGCAACATTAAGGCCTTCAATGAAGACGGCCGTTCTTTCGAACTACTTTGAACTACTTAGGATTCAAATACAAATAGATCGTTTAGATAAATGCTGATCTTTGTCTTCTATGTAATGTTACAATCTATTGTTGATATAGAAACAGGGTAATCAGAATACCCATGGAGGTTTGGGCAAGATTTAAGTAGCATATCTCTAAATCTTCTTTTTGCAAACAAGGTAATACAGAAAAAAAAATTACATGAAAAGGAACAAATAGCATAGATAAAGGTAAGAAACAGGGCTTCCAAACGGAAGACACACTTGCCAGTTTGCCACAACATTCCATATCAAATCACAACCCTAGGAAGGGGCATTGTTTTCTTGCATGCTCAGGGATCAATTTCACCAACATCTCCAGTGGCACCCCCTTCAGCTCTAAATTACGGCAGCAGCCAAAAGAACAATCAGTCAGAACTTTGAACAAGATAACAAAGCTAACATAAAATAAATTGTTTCAAGGATCTATCATACCATGAGCCTTAAAGTTGAATAGCGGTGGAAGCAAACGTCCATTTGGCAAGCGGGAGTTTAGATCACGCAGCTCGTCAAAAAAGGGGTGGATCAAGGCATCCAACTACATAGGAGGTAAGCACATTAAACACGAGTCTAAGCCTTAGAGAAAGAGCTGATGATTGCGATACTGAATAAAGAAGTAATTAATAACCCCTAGATTTATAATATGATTCAAAATGCCACCCTATGTAACTCAACAGTTGGACCACTCAAGTGTGGAAAGATGCAAATAAAACAATGGTGCAAAGGATAAAGTAACTGAAACCCTACACTTCAGCTAGAATAGATTATTTGGAAACAGAAATGGAAACGGAAACTTTGTGTACTTATACTTACAGCTGAGCACCGTAGGTTAGGAGAGTATTGAAGTAATCTTGAAACTAGATCAACAGCTTCTGGAGGCATACGTTTGTGGAATATCTAATTACAGGAGGAAGAGAACAGTTAATAAAGTCAGGTAAGGTGACAGAGAAATGAAGCAAGAAGAATTCAAATTCTATAATTCCTAGTACCTTGTGCCACGGGTGGGCTTTAATTTGTGGGAACTTGAATTCTGTATAATTAGGATTCATGCATTTAATTTCCTCCCTCGTTGGAGTTCCCAAAACCTGCAAAAACAATCACGTCAGATTGACAAGAAAATGGATGGTAGTTGAATCAGAACAGAAGGATTGAACCCCATCCTTGTAACAGATATGAAAGGTATGGTTATCAACCCAATTGGAGGGACCCACCCATTTGCAGATCCTCCAAAGCGGAAGATAATCTTCCAGGTCAATATCAACCCAGTTAAATAAATATCGTGTTTAAAGACTTCTAGATCGTTGGCTAGATTCTGGACCGGCAAATTGTCACATCATAAATCCCTTGATAAGCTAATATCATCAGAATAGTTTAAATTCTAATTGTAAAAGATACATATCAAGAGGAATCTGCAAAACAAATATATAGTACTTCCCCATAGCAATGCAGGTGTGGCATAGAATTTGTGGAATATAATTTTTCCTTCTATTCTAATTGAAATATTTCGCTTGAATAAAATATATGTAATGCAAGAGAGATACGTGTTGCAGTGTTAATAAATTAAACCAATAAAATATTATTACCTTGATAATTTCGACAAGCTGGTCAACTCCACTCTCACCAGGAAAGAGAGGCTGACAAAATAGAAAATGCATTTTAATAACAGATTATAGAGATTATATATCCATGAATGCAAAGACTCTTATATAAATAAAATAACCTACCTGACCAAGCAGTAGCTCAGCAAGAACGCAGCCAGCAGACCAGATGTCAATAGCTGTAGTGTACTCGGTTGCTCCAAAAATAAGCTCAGGTGCCCTATAATATCTAGAGCATATGTAAGAAATATTGGGCTCCCCCTTTACCTGTCAAACATCAGCGAAAATAAAACTGTCAAGACATTACCATCAAATCAAAGTTATGAATATCATTCCATTTTGGATGAGAAACAGATGGTTGGACCTACAGTTTCATACTGCATTCAATTTCAGCTGGTTTCAACCGGTTCCGGTGATTCCACCATTTCAGCCAGAAACACCATATTCGGCTGGTACCAAATATGCAATTAGGTATGGCTTCTTTTTCTTTTTCTTTTTCTTTTCCTTCTTTGATATCGGGAACTTAGGGCGTTTTCGGTAAGAAAATAAATTTTTTTTAAAAAAAAAAAAAAAAAGGCAAACTAGAGGTTTGAGGTTTTGTAATGGTAAACATTCTATGAATTGATAACTACAATAGCCACTGCATGTGTGTGTGTTGGCAGGCAGGTGGGTGGGCTGCTAGGCATAGGGGTAGCGGAATTCAACTCTAGCAATAATGAACTTATGATATAATTTATTTTCTTTTTTTAAAATATGTAACTATTTATAGACAGCAGTAAACCAGAAACAGAACACCAGAATGAACCACTATCACCATGTTCTGTTTAAATGAGAAGACCAGAATGCAAGATAATTGTGATTTCAAAATGATGGAGAGCAACAATAGAACATAAACAAAAACGTACCAACACTTTTGCACTTCCAAAGTCACATAATTTAAGTTGGTGAGTATGAGGATTCACCTGCAAAAAGAAAATAAAGTAAAAGCATATGAATATGGAAAGAACATAATGGGTTTTATCTTCCTACAAGAGGCTCAGTGCTCGAAATGTTAAAATTCACAGAACAGCTATGTTTTATAATTAACAATCAAACAATTATGATCCTTAAATACCACACACCACTCCTGAGGTAAGATTTTCCTGGAAATCTTTTCCTAAAAGTTTTTTCTAAATCCCATTTTCATGCCAAATGCAAAGTATTAAAATACAATATCTGAAATATGTGTACTTCCAATCTACCATTTGTTATTCTTATTACATAACAACATTCGTGACAACAGAAGACATGGCCCTCTTAAACTAAATAAAAGCGCATCTACCCTAATACTGTCCGCATGCAACACTGCTCAGCCTTAATAAGAGACCAAGAACCTAAGGTCGCCTAAGTAAGATTTTTACAACAATAAATGGAATTGTCACTAGTTAAATTTCAAGCATAATGAGTATTGACTTGTTCCTGGCAATCCTAGCAATGAGTTGAATAGAGAAAATTGCATCTTGAGAACAGTAACAAAGTAGCTAATCAAAATGGAGATACAAATAACTAGTAAACATACCAAAAGATTTTGAGGCTTGATGTCCCGATGACACACTCCAATAGTACGATGAATGTAAGACAATGCCCTGAAAATCTGTCAAGTATCAACAATAGATCAGCATCTCAGCAAAATTAACTTTAGACAAACAACTCTCCTTCAAGAAAACAGTTAAAGATAACCCCACCACTGCATTAAAATGAGAATTAACTAGATAAGCTAAAAAAAAAATAAAAAAATAATGAAGAAGAAGGGTTTAAAGTATATCTGGAAAAGGTAGGGTTCATTAAATTATATTTGGGCAAGTCCAAATGTGCAAAAAGATTTAACCTCCTACCAGTTCGCTTCACTAAGGTACATGGCTTCACTTCAAATTTGTTCTCTCTAACAGTGACCCTCCCTACCTTCAACGTTTGAGTGTTATTTGAAATTTTTGCTCCTAATCATTAAACTAATAAAAATAATAAATATATAAACCTTAATTTATTAACTCTGTAATGTTTCAATAATAATGTAGTTAATCATTAAAAATTGAAGTAAACATTAATATTATAATTTTAGATTAACATTAGTATTGAATGATAATTATTAAACCCATTTATGAGCAGTTTCCGGGAATAGAGAAATCCAAACTTCGTAACCATATAATATAAAAATCTCAAGATTCTCAAGAGAGTAGGTCACCGAAATAAATAAATGAAACAAAGCAACATCAAACTTCAATATCTAACAATATACCTGGTACGTATAAAGTTTCACATATATCAGCGGCATCCTTTGGTTCAGCTTATTGTAGTGTTTGATCACGCGATGAACAGTTTCAGGGACATATTCAAGTACCAAATTAAGATAAAGTTCATCCTTTTCAGTTGTTGAAAAGAAACAGTGCTTCAATGTGACGACGTTCGGGTGGTCAAGAAGACGCATGGTTTGCAACTCACGATTCTTATATCTCTTGTCTTGAAGAACCTTCTTTATAGCCACAGTTTCACCCGTCTCCAAGCACTTCGCCTGAATAGGCATAAAAAATCAGCATATGACAACATTAACAACAGTTAATAATTTTTACCTGGAATATATTAATAAATTGTCTCCGATCATTTCCAGGTCAAGCAAAATAAATTCTCACCTGGAACACAAGTCCAAATGATCCTTGTCCAACAACACGCTCAGCCATGTAGCTTATTGTCTGGAATTAAAAACAAACAAAAATGCATTAGAAGAAAACACTTAAAATTATAGGATTGGTTTCCTTGCCAGCCAGAAATATTGCGTGGAGACAATCTACAAGGGGGCAGGCAGCACCCCATCATATCAGATGTGTATTCATCCTTCAAAAGCCAACTCATGGGACCAGATATCTATCTAAACCATTCTATTGATACAAACATGTCCAACAGGACAAGTTTCACACCAATTAATATTTGTAAAAAGCATTATATTTTTATTTTCAATTGGACAGTAAGTAGAGCATGTATGATAGGACAAAAATTAAGTTAAACAATTAGATGATTAGGCTCATTCAATTCAAACCTTTCTTTCCTCTATACGTATGTATAAAGGCCTTTACCACATTAATAGTCTACATCAATACATGGTCTGATGGTCCAACCAATTGTTACAAAAATAAAAATAAAATAAGGATAATGCATCACTAGAAATGATAGGTCACTGCCAGCTTGTATATTTCTGCGTATCTATGTAAATACTAAAATACCACTTAAAGAATGCATGAAACTCAGCTGGGAAAATAGAACCAGAAGTTAAAGATACTCTAAAAAGGAAACCTTATAACATGTTACAACATCTTAAACGTAGACGAGAAAGGAAGTAAACAGCTAGCACACATACCTGCTTTGGCTGGCCATTTCTACCACCAATGGTTGTCACTATTATATGACCTGTCTCTGTCCCATTACCATCAACAACTGTTGCTTCCATTTCCTAAAAATCAACAAACTGTTAGTACCAGGAGGCAAATAATCAACAATCAATAAAATACAACAAAAGAGGGGAATTAGACGAAGAAAAAGAAGTGCTAAACCAGTTCCATATATACCTTGTCATCCCTAATTTTCATGTCGTTCATCTCCTCAGGCAACCTATCAACACCAGCATTATGGCCACTTGATTCCCTCAAACCAGAAGAAGGTGCTACACCCACTGAAGCCATTTCGTGGGAAAAAGTGTTGCTGATCCAGTTACTTTTTTACCTCAGCAACTCCAACCATTTACTTGCTGAAATCAAAGTAATCAGCTTAGAAACTATGCTTCTAAAATACACTGTATATTTGATATTTCCATTATCCTTTTATGAATGAAGATTTAAAATAGACTACATTAAACATTACACAAAATAATCAAAATGATATTAACGAACTCACCTTAAGAAATATATTTTATATATAGATAATATTTCTTTATCAATTCTTCCTAATAAAAGCAGTATTCACATTGACTGTATTGGAAGTATATGAAATAGACCATATAAAACCATCAAACGAGCCATAGAACAACACCACCTGATGTATGGAACTCAAAAGAAAAACAATACAAACCAATTACATATTGGAATAAGGGACTATTAAAGAATATGCAATGACAAAGGGCATGTGATAACCAACATTAGCAACATTCAAAAGAACAATACACCATTCATACTCCCTAATAAAAGAAGTAAGCAAGGCTGGATTGGAAACTATGCGAACAAAACCAAATGGAACCTACCAAGTTAAACATGAAACACTAACTGATATACTGAGTAAAAAGAACAACAATCCAAGAAAAACACAATGTGTCGATTAAATAGACCACTCACAAATTAAGTAACAGCCAACAAGGCTTCATCAATATAAAAGACAACTATATTATTAAATTAAAAATAAACAAAGAACGAACGAACATAGTCAGTGCAACAAATTCATCAAGCCATGTGGCATACTCCTACAAACTCATGTGGCTGCCCAGCAAATAACCATGGTGGGCTACTTCAATAATTCGTTTACCTTTACAAACACTGGTTCCTTGTTCTTTAACCAATCATGAATCATCTCAATTTAGAAAAATTGCCCATATCCCAGAGAACTAACTGTTAGAAGCCAAGTGTTTCAAACACACATGGTGCAATGCATCATAGATCGCTCTACAAATTCAACTCAACTCAACTAAGCCTTAATCCTAACTACGCCTGGTCGGTAGATCATTATACAAATTCTAGTTTCGAAAATTTATCACTCAAGAAGCCAAGAGTATAGTCTCTGTCGAAGTATCACCACTATAAAACCAATAAATTCGTCCTCTTATCACATTACTTAGCTCCTTAAAAACAAATATAATCTCAATGCTTCAAAATTCACATTGTACTCTGATATCATAAAAATCATATATAACCCCCCGTACTTCACTGATGGAATTCCACCAGAAGAACATCTAGGCCATTGCACTAAAGACATGGTTCCAGGTATGCAAGTTTTGGTGTCGGGCCCAACCTGAAACCACACGACCACAGGCCGGGTTGGAGGGAAGGAGTAGGGATGACAGTCCTTTTCCATATCTGTCGTCTATGAAAACAATTCTTCACCATATTCACCAACTATTTTTTAAATAAATACATGAACCCACATCATACCATCAAAAATGAGAAATCAAAAACAGAAAACATGAGAGAGAGATCATGGGATCAGTAGCGGTAGCATCAACAAGAAAAATAACTTCATTTACTACTGAATGAAAAAATTAATCAAAACTTCAAAGAAACAAAGCATATATCCTAACCTCTAAATAGCCCCCAAAAAAAAAAAAAAAAAAACACTACAGATCCATGAATTATACAAACAAGAACTTCCTGCAGAAAGTAGAATAAGAATAACAAGATCTCACTTCATGTTACAAAATAAAAACCAAATAATTTCTTAAAAAATAAGTAGAGGAAACGAACTCAAAACACATCAACAAGACAACAACAATACATATATTAAACAAGAAAAAGCATCAGAATAAACAATCTGAAGATCTAAACCAACAAACCAAAAAGATCCATACCAAAACAATCCGATCCAAACAACAAAGACCGATAAAATGATCATAAAACCCACACACCAAAAAAAAAAAACACAAAAAAAACCCTAGTAAGATAGACGCTTAACAACAAAATTATAAGAAAAAGCGAAACAGTAGAGAAGAGAACCGTACCTATGCAATCTCAAAGATTCAGAAGACAACGGTAACAAGAGATCGGTCATCGAACTCCTCTGTGTGAAAATTAGTGGCTTTAGAAAAAGAGAATATAAGCAAGAAAGAAGAGAGAGAGAGAGAAAGAGGAGAGAGAGATCTAAACACCTTCGTTATTTCACCTTTTTTTTTTGTTTTTTTTTTTTTTTTTAAGTTTGGATCTGTGTGTGGTGTGGTGCTTATAATGCGTTGGTGACAGTCAAAGACCAAACCTGTAATATTTTATTATTTTATTTATATATATATATATAGGTGTTGGGTGCTGTAGTAAGTTGGTCTGTGTAGCTTTTTGACCGTTCAAAGTTCAAAGCTACTTTAAATTTTTTTCTGTTACTTTGTAAAAAAAATTAGAAAATAAATAAAATGTGAAAAGGGTGGTGATTTTGGGGGCACTTTGAAATGGGCACCCCCCATTTTGAGGTTTTTACAAGAAAAAATAATATTTGAATTATTGTTTGTACAATCTCAAGTGGTGAACATATGTTGACTTTAGTTAAAGAAATTGATTTTAATTAAAGCGAGTGTGGTATTTTTAATTAATTGTGGAATGTGTGTCTTTTTAAAAATTAAATGTCTGATTATATACACATTTTATGGATGTAAATCATAATTATCTCGTATCAACATTTAAAAATATAGATAATGTAAAAGTATAACGTTGAAAACCGTCAGTCTATCACAGTTTTTTCAGTGATATTTGAATCATTATCATTTTTTGTATGCATGATGAAATGCACAAGAATAGTATTTAATCCAATGATCAATTTTTCAAAATACTTATCCTACAATTACTTATAAGTCTTATGCTTATTTTAACTACTCTGACAGGATCCTTTCTAATTGTTTGCGTGCCATTGTACATGCAAATGGGTGTGTAATGATTTCTACTCAGCTTTGGAGAGTATTTTTAACTTTGGGTTAGGTTCGTTTACCGCTTGTTTTATCATTATTTTCACCATTAGTTTTCAAAACACCAATATGAATCGAATATTTTGATAAATCGACTGTTGGATTAGATACATTTCGTATATATATTACACATGCTAAAAATTACAATAATTCAACAATTGATTTCTGAAAAAGTATACTGTAAAAAACTGTTATAATTAGAAATATTACACTTTTTTTACGGTGAGATTTTTAAAGTACGACCATTGAATCAATGTGATTTTTTTTTCGTATGACTTGCATAAGAATGGTATCCAATCCAATGGTCAGTTTTTTAAAATATTCGACCCACATTAATGTTTTGAGAATGAGCTGTATAGATAATGGTAAAGGAACCTATTCCATCTTTAAATTATTAATTGATGGGTATAAATTTTGAAGAGATTTTTATAATTGGGACATCTTCGTACTCCATTAATTTTTTTTCCCTATTCATTCATGTTTAGAGGGGCACATTTACTCTCCATTGAATTATTATAACTAGGACATGCTCTCATAATTTCATCTTTTATTAATGTTTAGAGGGTAGTAGGCTAATCATTTTGAATAATTGTAAAGAAATAGAAAATCAAAACCCCTTCTCTTGGATTTGAGATACCTACATGTATGGAATTCATAGCTAATAAAATCGTTATTCCTATCCTCCTTTGTGTGTCCAAACATGGGGAATGGATCATCCTAAAAATGGGATATTCATTTTTAACCATCTATTCCTTTTTTTCTTCTTTTTTTTTTTTTTGAAAAATTATACTTTATCCCTCTTGACCGTTTTCATGTTGGTCCCCTATGGTTTCGATTTCATCAATGTACCCCCTGAACTATTTGATTGTATCAAATTACCCCACTCTATCACTTAGCCAATATTTTTTTACTGAAAAATAATGTTAAACTTGTTATTTTTTTATGCAGTATTTATCATAAACTGTTAATGTGCCTATAAGCATATCGGTGAAGTTTCATAATTTTTCTCAATATATTTTAATTTTAATTTTTATGAATTATTTTCTCCATAGAGTAAATAAAATTCATAATAAATAAAATTTATTGAGAAAAATCATGAAATTTCACCAATATACCTATAGACCATTAGCAATTCAGGATAAATACTGCATAAGAAAATAAAGTCTAACACCATTTTTATGTAAAAAAAAATCTCATTGAATGGGAATAATTTGAAAACTGCTTATGTAAATTTAATAATCTAACTATGTCAAGCTTTTGTAACCAAATAAATCATAGATCAATTTTCTATACTCAATGTAAATTTTAAAGCCATATGAACATGTTTATGCCAATTTGTGGCACTTTTTGTACTAGCATCATATAGAAAATATTCTAAATGCCAAATCATATGGTCTTTTTTCTTCTTCTGTTTTTTTTTTTTTTTTTTTTTTTTTTTATTAACGTATGACAACATAAGATATTTTAAGCCTACTTCTATTAAGCATTGGATCTAAATTAGTTCGCAGGATGGCACTTATCAATTCCGCACATTCAATAATTAGGGTGGATGTTAAAAAGCTTTAATCTCTTAACTTTCTTTTCATTAAATAATTTTCCATCATCTAAACTACCTCACAAATGATATCATATAGGATTTTGTTACTTTGAAATTTTTTTCCTTCTAAAATGAATTCATTCATATTGCAATGGGGGGATTTTCTGAGTTTTGAGTCTCAAATTTCAATGGTAAAATATACAAATGAAAGAAAGAAAGGGAGTGCAGGAAGCCTACCTCATAGGCTAGGGCTGTTAGGCTTAGGACTATGTCATAGAAGAAGAAAAAAACTCTAATGGTCCAAAATAAGTTAATCATTTAGGCATCATCATCTCTTCTTTTTATTTTTTTTCGGCAGTTGAGGACAAAGAATTAAAGTATGAAATCTAAGTTTTATCCTTTAGGATAGGGCCTCCCACTCAATCCAATCCTACCATGGTTAGTACAACTTGAATATAAAATATTATTAAATTATAAAAGTCATTAGCATTTAGACATCTTTATTAGTATTAGTGAGTTTTGAAAATTGAATCAATTAACTCAGGAGGGTAGCTCAGATGGTTGGGTTTCAGCGTACCAAGTCCGAGGTCCTCGTTTTGAGTCTCCTGGACCACCTACCCAGGATATTTGCCTCACATCTTACCCAGTGTCCGTTGATAGTAGAGTATTGCGGTAACCCGAGGGATTAGTCGAGGTGTGTACAAGTTGGTTCGGACACTCTCGTCATAAAAAATAAAATAAAAAAATTAATTAATTAGTATCTTAGGTTTTAAAATAAACTAATTCATAGTTTATTTCAAACAAAAATTGTGCAAAAGGAATTTTCTAAAGAGTAATGTAATTGACCCATTTTATTTTCAATTATAGTCAAGTTTTATTTCCAACCAACCCTTAGTAAAATAGGTATTGGTGATTGGAAGCATTTAAAATTTTAATGTAACAGAAACTTGAAATAATGTGTTGTGCATTTTTATTCGGTAAATTACACAAAAATCTTATAAATTATAATTAAGTTAATTTTACAAGCCCTGCAAACTTCATAATTGAACAAATAACATCTTTAAATTACAAGTCAAGTGCACAGGACCCACTTGCACTTCACAACTAAACAAATAATTCTCCTGAAGTAAGAAATTGTAACACTTTACCTTCTCTTCATAAGAAACTCAAAGAAAATGGACCGAGCATTTAAATCAATTTAAAACCTAATTTGATAATTGACTTAATCATTAAAATTTACTGAAATAGATTATGAGAAATTGAGAATAAAATTATAGATATCTATTTTTATCAAATTTAATATTTAAATCAATTATAAATGTGGAATTTCAACATTAAAATTAGTTCAATGATATTATTTAATGCTCATATGAATCAAAAAGTTGGTAGTTTAGTGGTTGAGCAAACAGGACTAAGGCCGTACCAAGTCCCTTGGTACCGGATTCGATTTTCACTAACTACTAATATCTGGGACCACGGACCAGAAGGCGCAAGTCTTGTTTCAAAAGCCTTGTTCGAGGTGCAGGATTTAGTCTGATGTGTGCAAGCTGGCCCAGAATACTGTATAGCAAAAAAAAAAAAATGCTCGTATAATTTATTTTTGTCTCATTTTCTAATGACTAAGGACTTAAAGTGTTACAATTTAATAATTTAATGGATTATTTGTTCAATTCTTATTAACTTTTGGTGAAGCTAATCTATAAATAAGAAGGAATTTTGTGTAATTTACATATTTTTAATAATAAGAAGAATAAAAATATATAGCAGCGTGCTCCTATGACAGCAAGGGTTGTGTTATTTTCAGAAACTTGACGAGGTCATAACATGTGTCCAAACACCCCGCTCCAAACTTTACTGTCTTTTCACGGATAGGCGCCCATATTGTCAAAAGGAGCGCCCTGATCACTGTTCAATATTCCAACATGCGAATATTCGAGCACGCCTTTTGCCGCTTTGAGAAAGAGCCCAGGCCTTGCTCCATCATAACTTAAACCAGTTTAGTTACATTACTACCCTCATCGAATTGCTCTACATAGGTATAAAAGTCGGGGCAGTTTTGGAATCTTGGCAGTTGTCCGAACCAATAGTCTTTTTTTTTTTTTTTTTTTTTTTTTTTTTTTTTTTTTTTTACATTTATATGGTTTTGACATCATCTACAAATTATATTCGTCTAATAATTTGGATAATTATTTTCAATCCAAAACTGAATAAATATAATTTGATTGGAAAAAAAAAATCTATCATCTTAATATTATTTATTTATTAGAATGGGTGACACGCACATTATTTCACTTTATCCAATTTTTATATAATTATTCTTTTTTTGGGGGTTATATTGGAGTTATCCGTTAGATGCTGTCAAAGTTGTTTAAATGACTGTATTTTAAAAATCAACCGTTGGATCGCTGTGATTTTTGGCAGACAAGACATACATATAAACATTATCTAATCTAACGGACGATTTTTCAAAAATACATCTCCCAGTGAAGACATCCTTACGATAAGAACTTAAGGACATCTTGATAGGATCGGAACCGTATATATATATATATAAAAGTCCTAATCTTATCAGCTATATCCATTTTTAACTAAAATTAAATAAGAATACAAGTCCTTGGATTCTCATATATATATATATATATATATATATACTAGTTACTGCCCACGTGCATCGCACGTGAAATTATTTGATAAATAATAAATACATTTAGTAAATATCTAAATAGAAGTACAATGTTAGCATGAATATATGATGTATGCGAAATTATTTGATAAATAGATAATTGCATTTGATACAAATCCAAGTTGAATATTTAGTTTGGTGAAATTGTAACTCGAATTTTTTTGTTAGATTTTGTCAATATTATGACAATCACAGTTTTTGTATACTTGAATGATTACCAAAAAAAAAAAAAAAAAAGAACTTATAAATAAGAATAAGAAGATTATCAATCCTTTCAATTTTGGATTTTTTTAGACTCTTGAATGGGGTTATTATCTTTAATCAATTTTGGTTCATAATATTTAGTTTCTAATTTTCTTTGTTTGAATTTAAATAGACTAATATCAAACACTAATATATATATCAACAAAAAATGAACGAAATATATTTATCAATATTTTTTTGCCATTTGTGAGATGTTGAAGGAAGGAATTGAAGAGAATGAAAAGAATTAGAAGAGTTAAAGGATGGATGGAAGTAGATGGATCATTGAAGATTCACCAAATTAATGATATTTAGGTTCAATGAAGGAGAAGGAGAAAGAGAAAGAGATGGGCCTTCTAGCACATCAAACTAAGGGTATTTATGTCAATATATAAATTGATAAGGGCGTTTTAGAGAATAAAAAGTTTATCTAGGATTGAGACTTGTATATCAGAAATGCTATTATGAGGCCCACCTTACGCAAGGTTGCGTAAGGTCGCCTCCGTATGGCCAATTTTATATGACAGTTTGTAAAACTGACCATTAGATTAGATGCTCATCTTCTGTATGTCATGCCTGCAAAAAATCACAGTGATCCGACGGTTGGTTTTTGAAAAAATCTATGTGCAAAAAATGGTGATATTTTGAAGAACAAATGAGTTGCATATTTTCACAACGACTTTTTTCAAAAACCAACCGTCGGATCACTGTGATTTTTTGCAAGCATGACATACAGAAGATAGACATCTAATCCAACGGTCAGTTTTACGAACTGTCGTATAAAATTAGCCATATGGAGGCGACCTTGCGCAATCTTGCGTAAGGTGGGCCTCATAATAGCATTTCTGTATATATATATATATATATATATATTTGTTTTATTGGAGTGAGTTCGAACTCTAAACCTAACTTAATTGTATCACTTTTTTCTTAGACGCTTTCAAGTTGTTCTAATTCTAGTCCCATATAATTATTCATTAAATAATTTTAAATAGTTATTTTTAAAGTGTTTGATGAGTTGACTTTTATTCTAAAATATTAAAAAGAGTTGGTAAATTTTAAAAGTAACTATTTTATCCCAATAATTATTGGATATATAAAAATATGAGGAGCATATTCGACATAAAATTGTGAGCACACAAAATAAGATTTTTGTTGACCTAATACTATAGATTTGACAAAAAGCTTGTATGAAAAATTGGAAAATTGACATACATTAGGTGACATACATTATGATATATATATATACACACACAAATGATTCTATTAGTACACGTTGACTTTCTCTAAAATCAGTATGGAACTCATAAGTGACTGTGGGAAGCATGTTTTAAAAAATTGATAGTTGAATTTGATACTATGCTTATATATGTCAAGCATGCCAAAAATCGCAGTAATCCAATGGTCAATCTCTCATATATATGTCACTGAGAAAAACTGTTTGTTTTCAGCAGCTAGAATTTTTCACAGTATGTATTTTGAGATGCCTATATCGGATCACTGTGATTTTTGACAAACGTGACATCCATAACAATGGTATATAATCTAACAGTAGATTTTTCAAAATATGCATCCTACAATTTTCTATGAGCTTCATGCTGACTTT